>JAHWFO010030536.1:4147-83413 GCA_023313115.1 Rhysida immarginata | reverse complement strand
TGCTAATGTGGGTTCATGCATGTATAATTAGGTGGGGGCTCGTCACATAGGATCCAGTGTGTTGGCTTTGGTATCCCCTTGCACTATCCAACCCCTTTTGAGGCTTTTGGGAACACGATTTTAGGTTCGTGTATGTAACCTGTATGCACACAGGGCTTCCCTTGTCCCTTGCTTAGGTTTGACGTGATAGTTAATTGGGAGTTGTTTGTTTAGACTGGTGCTAAGTAATACCGGATCGTACAGTTGTCATTTAGGTTTTTTTTAGCCCCAGGCTGTTATTTGTTATTTACTGCCTATTCTGTATCTGCTTTGTTTTATCTTTATATTGCATCTATTTGTATTTTGTATTTATCCTGCTATTTGTCTTGTAAATAAACCTCTTTACGCATATCAAAGTCGATCCCTCCCTTTTATTTTATGTTGGCACCCTTCTTAGGAAGGACTGCTGACGAAGTGATAATAAGTTGAAAATCACTTCACCACAGCTCAACACGGAACGCACTTATGCAAATGTATTCATTGTTTTCTTGAAATAAGCGCCCCCTATGGCGACTTTTGGTACTTTTTTTTTTTTTTTGCAGAAATCGAAACTGCATGTTCCACTAAGTATATACACCAAAATGTACTGCATTTGGCCTAATAGACTTCCCGCTAGTAAGCTGCAAACACCTCACGTTGTTTCTTGCCCACCCTGTATATTTCCAAGGTCTATGACTTTCTTTCATCCAATAATTTTATTATCTTACCCTCCGATCTTACCCTTAAATATCATTCGTCTATCATCTCTGCCGTAAACAAATCCCCCCGATTTAAATACCTCCGACACCTTATTCTACGTAACCCTCGTCCTCCTACCCTTAATGCCCTCGTCAAAATCCACAAGCCCAATTTGCCTATAAGACCAGTTGTTAATTACACCCCCGCCCCTGCTCATCGCGTTGCTAAGTCCCTCTCCTCATTTCTTTTCAACCTTAAACTATTGCCAAACACCTATAATGTCCAAAATTCCATTACCCTTACTGAATCTCTCTCCTTCTTCCACACTAATGAATACCTTTCCCTCATGTCACTTGACATTACTAACCTATATACTAACATCCCTGTCCCAGAAACCCTCTCTATCCTTGGAAACCTCCTGCTCTCATTCTCCTTTCCCGTAAAATCCATTTTGAATTCCCGTGACGTCATCGGCCTGCTGAAATGCAAGCTGTAGCTTCTTTTAGTATTGTAGGAGGTATACGATATGGCTAAGTGCGTCTCAGATAGCAGTTCTGAATTCTCTTCAAGCGACAAAAATTTCGATGGAGATTTTCAAAACTATTCTATGAATTATTTGAAAATCGTGAAATTAGACCATACCAATTGGAGCCGCAAATAAAAAGATTTGCCAGTTGAACTTCTAGGCAACTGCCATGATGGGGAAAACGCCCCTCCCACATCGTCTAATATTCATAATTTGGATGATTTTTAGACAGTTATCTCATTAACTCTTATTATTTATACAGGCAATATAGATACACTAGGTTATCAGCAATTTACGAATTGGATCTAGGGTAGGCTTAGGGAAAAAAAAACAAAAGTTCTTCCAAATTATGTTGTGAGCATTATCAGGAAAGAATTTCTCTCTGAGGAGTACTGTGCGTTTAAATGCCGAAGATATTAAAATCATATTTATAGCATATTACATTTATTCCTATTTAGTTTTTTTTATCTGCTTATCGATAAAATTTGAATTTCCTTACAAAAAAGTCTTTGATTAATCTTTTAGTAATAAAACATTTTGGATTCTATTTCTCAAATAAAATACAATTTGGGATTTTTCTTACGAAAATAAATAAATAAATAAATAAAACAAAAAAAACCCCACGTAAACGAAATAATTTAAGTGGCAATTTCGTATTTGCTCATGATTATTTTTTGTCTTCGTCAAACAAGTTGCGCTTTGCGCACGAAACCGACTTCTCATTTTTACGAAACGAAAATTTGTTTCCCTTGCAGCATTCGGCCCTGTTCAAAGTGGATTCTTCCAGTCGATTCGAAAGTTAGTTATCAACATTTTAGAATAGACATTTTATCAACATTTTGCTTAAGCTACTGCAGTAGGTAATTCCTGTTTATTTAATAGGGTTATTTGTGCTGCCGAAATGCACTGTACGTTCAAGCTGTTTCTTCGACGGAGCTAGAGTTCGGCGTCCATTATGAATCGGGGAGCTGATGCGCAGATAAATGCGCATTCGCAAATTGCACACGAAATTCCCTACGAAAATCTTGAAAAATTCCGTTACATAAATTGAAAATTTTTTAAATGTCGTATCAATTTTTCGTTTTCGCATCTTTTTGATTTTTGTACAAAAAAATCGCAAACTGTCTAATAACAGGCAGTATTTTCATTTATTTATTTAGATTATAGCGAGTTTTGAATACAACATTCTGTTTTTTTTTTTGGTTTTTTTTTGCTTGGACGATTACACATATCTTATAAAAGTGATGGTTTTGTAGGTTTTGATATATTTCTTTTCCTATTTTTAGCACATTTTCTATATATAGAAATGTGCTTATGTGATCGGTTTGTCCAGCTGTCCGTCCGTCCGTCTGTAGACAATCCCACAATTCATTGCGTTCCATGTATTGAATTGCATGTATTGCAATCTCACAATTCATTCAATCATGTCTTGAATTGCTGGAAGAAACGAATTATCCTCGCATTTGGTAAAACGCGTTTTGAGAACATGGGTTCGGTTCTGCGCGTGCTCTAAACGTTAATGAGATGGTGTGCGTGCAGGATGCACGTGTTTGACGATTATTAAAAGGGCAGTTCGGTCCCTAAATCAAGAGAATTTTTTTATTCCTAGGGAGCTTAGCATTTATTACGATAACTTGAAAACGAATTAACTCTTTCACAGTCTGTTTTCACCAATCCATTAAAATGAGACAGAGTACGCAGAAGTACGAACGTGAGATAGCAGGAATAAGTACGTGCTCTAATAGCATGTGCTTTAATGGTACCATTATGATACCCTCTTAAACATTTCCTATAACAAGATATGGCATGTAATATATCAAACAAATTGTCACAACATATCATGAACGAATATAAAAGAGTAACTAGTGATAGCAAGTATCAGTCTAATGGCAGGTGTACGTGCAAGGATGTCTCATGAATGAATATAACGGTATATAGTGATGTCTGAATTGTTTAGTAGTACGTGTTTTAATGGAACCAAGTAGTACCATTGGAACTTTCAATGCTAAGATATGGCATGTAATATATCAAACGACTCGTAACAACGTGCCATGAGTGACTACCACGAGAAAATAATGATAATGGTTAACAGTTTAGTAGCACGTACATTAATGGTGCCCTATGGCATGATATGGTACCATTTGAACTTTCAATTCTAAACCATGGCATGTAATATATCAAACGACTCGTAACAACATGTAATGAGTGAATATCACGAGAAAATAATGATAATGGTTATTGGTTTATTAGCACGTGCCCTAATGGTTCCCTATGAAACCATATGGTACATTGGAAATTTCAATGCCAAGATATGGCATGTAATAGATCAAACGACTCGTAATAACGTGCCATGAGTGAATATCACGAGAAAATAATGATAATGGTTAACAGTTTAGTAGCACGTGCCCTAATGGTGCCCTATGGCATGATATGGTACCATTGGAACTTTCAATTCTAAAACATGGCATGTAATATATCAAACATCTCGTAACAACATGTAATGAGTGAATATCATGAGAAAATAATGATAATGGTTATTGGTTTACTGGCACGTGCCCTAATAGTGCCCTATGAAACCATATGGTATCATTGGAACTTTCAATGCTATGATATGGCATGTAATATATCAAACGACTCGTAACAAGGTGCCAGGAGTGAATATCACGAGAAAATAATGACAATGATTATTGGTTTATTAGCACGTGCCCTAATGGTGCCCTATGAAACCATATGGTACCATTGGAACTTTCAATGCTAAGATATGGCATGTAATATATCAAACGACTCGTAACAACGTGCCATGAGTGACTATCACGAGAAAATAATGATAATGGTTAACAGTTTAGTAGAACGTGCCCTAATGGTGCCCTATGGCATGATATGGTACCATTGGAACTTTCAATTCTAAAACATGGCATGTAATATATCAAACCTCTCGTAACAACATGTAATGAGTGAATATCATGAGAAAATAATGATAATGGTTATTGGTTTACTGGCACGTGCCCTAATGGTGCCCTATGAAACCATATGGTACCATTGGAACTTTCAATGCTAAGATATGGCATGTAATATATCAAACGACTCATAACAAGGTGCCATGAGTTAATATCACGAGAAAATAATGATAATGGCTATTGGTTTAATAGCACGTGCCCTAATGTTGCCATATGATACCATATGGTAACATTGGAAATTTTAATGCTAAGATATGGCATATAATATATCAAACAACTGGTAATAACCTGCCATGAGTGAATATCACGTGTAAATAATGATAATGGTTATTGGTTTATAAGCGTTTGCCCTAATGGTGCTGTATGATACCATATGGTACCATTGGAACTTTAAATGCTAGGATATGGCATGTAATATATTAAACAACTCGTTACAACGTTCCATGAGTGAATATAACGAGTAAAAAATGATAGTGGCAATTGGTTTTGTAGCACGTGCCCTAATGGTGCCCTATGATACCATATGGTAACCTTGGTACTTTCAATGCTAAGATATGGCATGTAATATATCAATCGGCTCGTAACAACGTGCTATGAGTGACTATCACGAGAAAATAATGATAATGGTTAACAGTTTAGTAGCACCTGCCCTAATGGCACAATACAGAATTTATAGAACTTTTCATGTTAAGATATGGCGTGTAATATATCAACCAACTCCTTACGCGTTATTAGATCTTTTGTTATTTATAGCTTATTTGAATCAAGAGTATTGTACTCTTAGGCTTAATGGTGTCTAAAACTCATTACTAATTAATTTAATAGTAGATAATCGTTTGCTTCAATAAGCCTTTAGTAATTTAATATGAAAATCTAATAGATGCTTACACATAACGCTTCAGCAATTGAGGCTCACTTCGTTTAACATTATGTGAGAATTCTTACAAATTAAAGAACTTTTATTTTTTTAAGTGTAAGAGGAATAACTTCACTTTCCATTTACCTTTTATTCTTCAAGTTTATTTATTTAAATTATCTCTATACGTTAGCCTATTTAAATAGTAATTTACAATTTAGTTTTCATATTTATTTATTTACTCTCAAGTGTTTTAAAATGTTGGTTAATTCTATATATCCATGTACGATGCTATAACAAGAAAATGTGCTCCCTTTATCCGCTTTGCCGGTAAAACCATTCTTGTTTCTTTGGTAAACAATTAGATCGACCTCATATTCACTACTTTCCAAATGAACAGAGCAGACCCTGTTGCTTTTGCCGGGATTCCATTTATCTGTCCGATAAAAATCTATCCATTGCTTTTTTCTTACTTCTTGAGCAGAAAAGGGTGAAGCATAATTGTTACACACGAATACCAAACGAAGTTTATAAGGCAAGCCCGTAGCCAGGGGGGGGGGGGAGGTCGACGACCAACCCATTATGGAAAAAGGTAGGAAGTTTTGAAAAAAGGTTTCCCCGAAGATAACGTCCTGGCTACGGCCCTGTAAGGGATGGTCAAATCGATATCAGATATTCGTGTGCAAAACTGTCCTAAGAAGAGTTTCTAAATTCGCTCAAGGTCATTCATATAACGGTCTCCTTTTTTAGAATCATTTAGTCATGACTACACACATTTCAATAAACTTTCCTTTACACAGAGGTCATTAAATGAATTACAATGGCCAAGGTAGTATTTAGAAAATCTTTCTTGTAAGTTTACTTAAAAAAAATCAAACTGTCGAAGATTACAAGCAATTCCAATCAGAATACCTCTCTTACGTCTCCCCTACTAAATTCTGCAACAGGCCGATGACGTCACAGCGCCAGCCTGCATAGCCAACTAAAAATACGGCTATGGCCAGCCTGCTAGACATAATCATGGCAGACGCCGTTTTTCGCTCACTGTCATATTTTGCCATTTTTATCGCAGATTTTTAAGGAATATAATGATTTTTATAGAAAATTATTAATGAAAGTGTACTATAAACGTCATGAACTAACAAGATTTAAATAAAAAAAAGTATGTGATTTTTAGTGGTACTTGTCCTTTAATACAGAATGCTTTATTAAACATCAAATAAACGCGAGAGGCAATGTTATCATATAGCGTTCAGTTAGCGGCGCCCATGGCAACCGCTGCGTGCGCTACAATCGACGACGTCAAAAGCATGAGTCATCCACTTTCCACTCCGTTGACATTGGATGTCATTTCTGTGTATTCCTTATTCTGTGATACAGGGGGTCTTTATAATTAAAGTTACATTTTGACATGGCCATAAAAAAAAACTACTGGACCAAAAGCTATAATACTTGGTAATAATATTATACAAGAGGGCATAGGAAGTTCATACCAACGATATGAAATGAGTAGATCGCTCATGAGTAGAGTGATTATAAAGGCACTCTAGCTCATGAGCTGCTTTCAACGCCACCAACGCGCCCCCATTTGAAAGCCTGTCGGCCATTGCTTTGGTTGGCAAAAAATGTCCTTCATTGTATGTTTACGTTTGAAGTTTGCATAGACAAACAGTAAAACTCAATGCCGATTTCTTGTCCAGCTTTAAATTGTAGTAAAGCGTGTTTACTACACAACACAGGTGTGTTTTTATCTTTCTGCGTCTTAGAATGTTTTTCTCATATAAAAATCCTGGTCATCTTTTACATCGTGGTTGTTGATACATAAAAGATGTTGATATTCAACCATGTTACCGTCATTTCAGTGATACCAGAATGATTGTTTAAAGGTATTTATGAAATTATATACCGCATTTTTTAAAAGCATCTAAATTTGGGAGAGGTCGCTTAAGAAATTTCAGACTACAAGCACGATGTTGGTGGGGGGGGGGGTGCTTTCTCAGCTGGCAACAAAGCGGATATATAGTAATGGCGCTTTGGCTGGCGATGTTGTTCTGCCAACCACAGTAATGGCGCCTACACTAACAATAGAGATTAGTTCCACTTTTCGCCGCCTTCAAATTGCCCCAAAGATGGCGGCCACATAAGTGATCTACTCATTTCATATTGTTGGTTCATACCAGGGTGTAAGAATAAAAATTACACCGTGGTTCATACCCACCAAAAAAAAATTAGTTCAAAAGGTCACCACCAGCATAGGCCGTGTTCAAGAATCTCAACTGCTCGTGTGACGCTATCAACGACTGGTTCAAGAATCATTCATTGACGCCGCCCATTGTGTTCAAGAATGCAGCCGATTCAACATGAATTGCCCCGCGGCATCAACTGCACCCTCCCCTATCTCAACCGTAGGAAGAAGAGGTGACAGCTACCAACTCAAGGGCAGAGCGGTCAAGGTTCTTTCTTCTCACTTTACCCCCTGCTGCTCACTCACTCACTTGTTCTAACAAGATGCCGTTCGTATGCCTTAAAATATAGAGCATGATAATGTGCTTTAACTTCGTAAGAAAATGTAAATCGTCATCAGTAATAAATTGCAACTGAATAAACAAACCTTTTAATTTACGCATAATTTAATTTTTGCAATATTTCATACACCTCAGAAATAAAATAAATTAAATTTGCACAGGCTTCCCACATTATAAAGAAAAAAAATGAAAACAATTTAAGTTCATAAAAAAAACCTCTTTAATATTTAAGTATACTGAATAATAGTTATTCAGAACCAAATAATGGGGAAGAATTTAGACATCAGAAGACACCAGATGGCAGATTGTACTATCCATCCTAAGGCAGCAATTTTTTAATGTTAACCTATTGGAGAAACTACAATTTTTTGTTCTGAATTAATAAAAATAGTGATGTTAAAAATATTAAATGTCTCACTATCTTTATTGATATCTATCACTTTTTCCCAAGTCCTTATTTTTAATTAAAATGAATTTTTAAAATAAATTTGTAATAAAATTTTTAACAGAAGTGAAAACTTAAGAATTTGCAATAGCTATTGCTTTCTCAAATTAAAAAATGCCAGGCTAAACATTTTTACGGAATTTATAAATTATGTAGCTCAGCAAAATGATGTTTTAAAAAAAGCGGTATTTTTTATGCGAATTTTCATAAGAAAATCCATCGGGCACTTAAACAATTTTTTTTTAACAATTTTCATTTGTTATTGAATTTTAATAAATCTTTGAAAACCGAATTGTTTCCCCTCGTACTTAAAAAATATTCAATTAAAACCGCCGTTTTCCCCATAGGTTAACATTAAAAATGGCTGCTTTTAGAAACGTGACACGACGCATTGTCTTGCTGAAAAATCCATGAGCTGCCACATATTAATGGACCAAATGGGATCATGTTGCTGTACAGCAACTCCTGGTACTTGAGCGAGTTAGGATGGGTAGTACAATTCGCCATCTGGTGTTTTGCTTGAGATTAAAAAAATTCTTCCCCATTTATTTACAAATATTTTTTGTCTTAATGAGAGGAGTCTAATTAATTGACTGTTTGAATAAATTTATCGTTTGTATGATGCTACAGTCATGTGTTCATTTTTAGAAAAAAAATTATTAAAAGGCTTAACTAATTATGAAGGCATATAAAAGCATGTTAAATATGTATTTCCGTTTCTGGAGGAATTAGCTGCACAAAATTGGTCACATACGTAAAGACGGAATTATTTTTTTTCAAATTTCAAGATATCCTATCGAATCATGAGTTTTTAAGTCGATTTCAGAGAAAAAAAATGTTTGAGTCAGTCATTAAATTAAAAAAAAATTAATAATTATAATAAAATTTTTTATCTAAGATTATATTTTTCTATTGAAAATATTTTTATTTATATATATATTTATTATTTATCTGTAATATCATATGTTAAAACTACAGTAAAAATATTAAAAAACAGTATATAAATTTATTGTTTTAATCAAAGCAAATGCAAATTTATCACAGCGCTTCTTTTCTAATATCCATATTGCTTCATTTTCTATAATTTTTTTAATTTGACACTTCTACAACATCATCCACAATATTTCTTGTAAATATATCATTTATGAATATGAAGAAGTAATGAAGAAGCGAACTCAGCCTGTTTCTTCTCTCTGTAGTAATTTCTAGAAACAATCTTCACATTTCAAACAACCTTTGAATCACGTGATCATGGAATCCTGTGATCCACGAGCAATTGTCAACTAGTCACGTGATTTGAGTTCAAATGAGAACAGTTTGCTCTAACAACTGCTGCATGACTAATGCCAACTCGCGCCGACATCAACCTCAACTGTCGTTGATAATCTTGAACACACACATGGAATGGCGCTCTATGCAATATTCATATATGAAATTAGACACGAAGACACAAGGTTAAGAAGTCTTTAGTCGTTACTAAAATTAGTTACATGACTAAAATTATTTTTAGTAACGATTAAAGACTTATTAACCTGTGTCTTCGTGTCTAATTTCGTATACGAATATTGTATAGAGCGCCATTCCATGCTGGTGGTGAACTTTTGAACTAATTCTTTTTTTGGTGGGTATGAACTTCCCATGCCCTCTTGTATAATATTACCAAATATTATAGCTTTTGGTCCAGTAGGGTTTTTTTTTATGACCATGTCAAAATGTAACTTTAATTATAAAGATCCTGTATATGTAAACCCGGACTTACAAGCCCAGAAGAGGCTTTGGATTTTGGGGTTCGAATTTGGCCTTTTGAAAATTATTATATGAAATGAAAGTTTTATCTTTGTGAAGTTAATAATGGTATTGTAGACAGGGCCAGCTCTGGCAATTTTGCCGCCCCATGCAGAATGCAATTTTGCCCTTGCCATGCCCCCCCCCCCAACATTGCCGTTGCCGCCCTGTGCAAGTGCACCTAAGGTAGAGCCGGCCCTGATTGTAGAGGAAATTATATTGTAAATTAAAGTTTGCAAATTTTTCTGATATAAATATGATTCTTGTAAATTTTGTAAAAATTATCTTGACTCGAATTGAAATAAATTGAAATTAAAAAAATTGAAAAAAACCCCAAAACAAAACAAAAACACAAAAAAACGACCAATGCTTGTATAACTTTAACGTTTGGGTCGTGTTTGGTGGATGAAATCTTGTGATCAATATTTCAACTCCTTCCACTAGTCCGATCTTGCTGAAATTTTGTACACATACGTAAAGTCAGCGACAATGTATAAATCCAAAAAACATTTCAAAAAATCCAAAGGGGGAGGAGGAGGAATTAATATGAAATACTAGAAGCGAACCCACCCGTTTGTATAGTTGGGAAATAACCCATTGTTAGATTTTTTCTTTTTTGTGACAACGTCCACCATCGCCGATTTTATATAAATGATAATTGGTTTGTATGCTTGCTCAAGAGATGGCGCTACCGCTGTTTTTTAAAAAAGTTTTTTCATTCATTGATTTCAAATTCCAGCCATCGTATCTCAACGAGGTCGCAATCTCTGTGGTCTTTATGAGCCTTATTCCAAATAATTTCCCGTTCACGGACTGCAGAAATCAAATTTTCTCTTAACGTGGTCTCATTTTGCTTTTTAAAGCATTTGCTTGTTTTTTTAATTGCCTTTCCTATTTCTTTGAAAGACGGGAGAATCGTTCATGGCGTCCATGTTGTTTTTAGCTATTGCCTTTGCCGTGGCCTATGTAATATAATAGAGGCCTAGTCATTGGCCTCAAAACCTTCACTATACTTCGTCCAACAAGAGAAAAACAGGGTGTGTTTCCGGTCTGATATCGACTACTCAATCATCCGCAATGCTTTGTGGGATCTCTCCTTCAGCGGCTGCAGAAGTCAATTTGTAATGGCGACGCCCGTGCAACAACTCTTCAGCCAAACAAGGAAAAACTATTCCCAGCCAGGCTAGGGAGATTTGTGTGGAACGTATTTTGCTACTTTAAAGGAAAATAGTGTTTTAAAAGCTTGTAGTGGAAATGTTGGAATAATTACTACGGTTGATCTGACTCCATATTTTTAATAACATTAAATAAAAACTAAAGAACTATTCATACACTACAATACTGATTAATGGTAACAATAAGCTAAGGCATTAATGGATACATAATATAGATAGCGATCCGCGACTGTCCGTTTGGTTGATGATTGCAGGAGCGATGTGTGCCCGTCAGGTGTCGAGAGCGAAGTGTCTTCTTAGTCGAACCTGAGAGCGAGAGTTCTGATCTGGTGCAATCCCGCAGTTACGGGATTGCGATTGGTGGCGCCATCTCGTGTCGATAATTAGAGATTCGACGGGGCGCCATAAGCTCATCTGCTTTGACAGAAGAAACTTCCAAGGCAACGCAAATTTCTTTTTCTTGCGTTCGAACAATTGTTCAAGAAGGAAACGAAGCGTCTTCATGCGAAGCTACCACCCCCCTCTCCTCGCTTTTCGACTCCTGGAAAGAAAAGGCCCAGGGAATCTCGAACAACGATATATATAAAATTGAGTCAAAAGATAATTTTATGAAGGGTATAACATTTTTAATTATAATTAAAGCAAAGCAATTGAATAATATTAAAGCTTCTGCTGTAATATTATAAAGCGCTTCTTCAACGAGACAAGAGACAGAAGTGATTAAGCGCATGAGGCCCCCTTTCTCTGATTGGCTAATCTGAAACTTCCTGTGACACACCCTGTTTTTCTCTTGTTGGATGAACTATAGCTGCAATTTCAATTTTTCATTACTAGAGGTCGCGATTTGGGTGTAAAACTTAGAGTCCCTCTAAGGCTGCTTCTAAAAACTCTCTCCAGTCGCGATCGAGCGTAAACGTTCATGATCAACGCGAGCACTGCATCTAAAAATGACCGAGCGCTCGTCAGTAGCGCCTCTAAAAACTCCCCGATCTCATCGTCGTGTTGGGAACGCTCAGGATCAAAGTGATCTTATTTCCATCGTGATCACTTCGCGTTGCCTCGCTCACTTTTACTACTTTCGTTTTCATAACTTTCGCAATAATGGCCGATAATGAAAGCATATCCCACCTCGAAGTCCGTTTCCAATGCGGTTTATAGTTTTGTAATGAATCTGAAGGCACAGAACAGGTCAAGATACACGGCAGGGGCGAAGGAGCTGAAGATAAAAGCGAAGATTGTTTTATATATTTTAGTTTTTTAATTTTTCTCTTAGGTTTCGAATTTTCTTTAAAGTTTCGCTTTATCGTACGTGCACCCTCGTACGTAGATTTTTTAACACACTCTTTTTTATTGTCATAAAAGAATAAATGCATTGAAATCTAATAAATCCCCATCAGATTATAATAATAGACAATAAAAATAAATAATTACGTTTTAAACAGAAAGTTTGAAAGCGTAACGAGTTTCTGTGGCAGTTACCTCTTATTTACTGATCGGACTGTTATCTCATTGCCCTTGGCGCTGTCAAAAAACTTCATGAGTGGGTGAATAGAGCGGGCGCGATCAGGGGTAAACGATCACGTGATTGAAAATGAGCGCTCGAGAGTTTTTAGAAGCACCCTAAGTGAAACGAGTAATGACACTCCATTCTTTCCTATGGAAAGCGAGTTCAGCCAATTAGAGACTTTTATCAAATCACGTGACAACCCACAAAATGGATACTCTCAGTATTTCCAGGTATTCACGAACGTCGTAAAGAATGAATTTTTATGATGTTAAAACGGTGATATTAAAAATATCAGATTTCTCACTTCCTTTATTGATATATCTCTTTATGAGTTCTTATTTTTAGTTGAATTGAATTTTTAAAATAAATTTGTAAGAAAATATTTAACAAGCTGGCTTGGTGGCCGAGAGCGTTAGGGCGCAGGTCGAAACCAACGAGTCGCGGGTTCGAATCCAGCCGAGGGCATGGATGTTTGTGTTTGTCCCTTTTCATTGTTATCCTTTCATCATTTTCATCCATACTCTGGAACTAACAATTCCAGTTTCAATTTTAATCAGGTATATAGATTCTCTCCTTTCAAATTTCAATTAACACAGTGTTAATTCACGTGGTCTCTAGATAGCCAAAATCGAATAAGAAGAAAATATTTAACAGAAATGCAAATTTAACAATTTGTAATAGCTATTGCTTTCAAAATAAAAAAAAAATTACAGACTAAGCATTTGTATGGAATTTCTGATTATGTAACTGAGCAAAGTGATGTTCAAAAAAGAGCAGTTTTCTCATTGGATTCTTTCGAAAGAAATCCATCTCACACCTAAATAAATTATTTTTTAACAATTTTCATTTGGTAATGAATTTCTATAAATCTTTAGAAACAGAATTATTTTTCCCTGTAATTACAAAAATTTAATCAAATTTGCCGTTTTTGCCATAGGTTAACATTATACATGGCTGCCATATTCCCCCAAAATGGCGGCGTGTCATTACTCGTTTTACTTACAGGAACTCTAGTAAAACTTAGAGTCACTTTATAGGAAGAGTACCGCATTTGAGTGAACTATGCCCCAAAGCTTCTGATTGGCTTTTCGGTATCACGTGGCATAATTGTAGCCATTTTGAGTTTTCCCAGGTAATGCTTGCTAATCATTTCTATGCACTTCAGTGAGCTTTGAATATTAACTTGTCTATTTTTTTAAAATTTCAAATTCATAAATACCATGTAAAACCTAAAATTATTTCTACATTCATTTGAATTAAATATTAAATGTATGAAATTTTATAAGTTAACGAAATACAGATTATATTTTGTTATTGATGATCTAAAAAAAAGAAAGAAGTGATTTAATTTAATTGGAGCAGTAGAGTTATCTTTTATTTTTACCACGTTAAATATATTAAAAAACCTATTTATCATGTATTAAGTGAATTTACAAATCGTAAAATATTACAACATAACATTTTACTCGAAATCCGGCATGAATACTTTGAAAAAATGTTCACAAAACAATGTAATCTCCATACTGCCCTTTGTATGCAGAGAAGAATTAAACTCAAAATGGCGTCGCTCAAGACGATTGCGATACTCTTCTTATAAAGTGATTCTAGTAAAACTTTGTAATGGTATTCATATTCATATTAAGAAAGGGCGCGTTTTTTTAAAACAGATAAAAAAAATCTGTTCTATTCCACGTTGTAAATCACATTCGAGAAAATATAAGTTGTTTCACCAATTTCTTTCAGACCCAGAATTGAAGAAAGCTTGGTTGAAAGTGATTAGCAGAAAAGGTATTTTAAAAAAGGTATTTCAATTAGAGAGTGAACTGAAAAAATTATAAAAACATCACTGGTTGATATTTTTTTTGTAATAAATGCCTGTTTAAAAATGTAAACAATATAATATACCGAATTTTTATTTTATAAATGTTGTGTTTACTGCAGCACCTGCAAACACAGTTAAAACTGCAGCAATAGCTGTAATTGCAGGATACTTGGTGCGAATTTCAGAAAAAACTATTGTTTGCCAAGATTGCCTTAATTTGTTGCATAGTCCAGAATCACAGTCACCAACTTGCAGTATTATAAAAGCAGTAGATAGAGGAGAACTAAGGCAAAATTTCATTACAGAAATTTTATCATTAAATTATGCCATCTATATTTATTTTTAGGTATCCAAAACTTACATTTTTGAGCTTTTTTGTGGCATTGGACAGCATTGGCATTGGTCAAAGCTGCAGTCCCCCTTCCCGAAATTGACCACCATATCAACTAAATCTGTTATATGGGGGACTCCCCCCCCTACACTCACAGCAATTTGCGGTTCATATGACCCGCTTGTGAGAGTCCAATGATTCTTCCAATACGACCCATTAAAGAGAGTCTTTGGACACACATGTCAGTAAGAGTTGTTTGACCTGAATTGCCGAGTCGCCATTTTCGGGTCAATTGACTCGATTGTACAAGACTTAAGACTCATTAACGGAATGTTCATTACACGTGTATATTGTAACGCGCCGTTACCTTTTTCTGGCTAAAATTTATCAGCCGTTCATTGAAAATTCTTTTTTTTTTTGAGCCTTCACTTCAACTAATTTCCGGGATCTCTTTTGTTAGATTCCCTATCCCACTCTGGTAGAGTTACGTTAAGCTTGCCCTTCTGGCACTGTGTGTTTCAAGTTTCCCATTTTACCGATATTCCTGGTTTCTACCGCGTGTAGTCCTTACCAAAACTGGGTGATCATCGGCCGTCCCGGGCGTGAGCCTTATGGATCAGATGCTTAATTAATTACCTTAACGGAGGTTACTGTGTTCCCCCTCCTTTTTTTATGAATTAAAGGGATCACTCGACGCGTTCTGTTCGCGTTGTTCTTGGGTTAATGATACCTCGTTTGGGGAGTTATTTGTTCTAATTTTTCCTCGCGCTAAGTAAGTTTTTCTTCTAGTGGGATTCATTTATGTATTGACCGAGACAGCAATTCCTCGTACTTTGCGTCACTAAGGTCGCCGTCTCGCGTCCTCTGAAGTTTATCCCGTGGCGAATTTCCTTTTTGGCGCTTGACGGATAATTGAATTTTAATTTCTCACCGAGACAATTAGTTTAGCGTCTAGTTTTGGTCCGTATTTCATCGCGTCATTTGTTGGACTTGTCTTGTTCGTTGTCCGTTGGGTCATTTCTCGTCAGCGATTGTCGATCTTGAGAATCGCTCGTCCTGTGGATTTCTCAACTTACTATTTGATTTTTTGTCGTTTAGATATTTCCTTTAATTTTTTGGTAAAATAAGGATTGATTTTGAATTCTCTTTCTTTAGCAAATGATAAGGGATGTCTTAGCCTCATGCTATAGATATAAGACGCGTTCTTGAACGTTAAAAGAAATTTAACTATTTCATTCTTTTTGATTTATTTTGGGAGCTAGAAAAGATTTTTTTTATTTACTATTTTGAAAAATATATATTTTTGTTAGCTGTATTTCTTTTACGGGAACTTCTTATTAACGCTATTGTTGGATACTCGCGCATTCCCGTTGTTCGCCTAGTCTTTCATTGTTCAAACGTCGTTGTAATCGACCGCTCGTTTTCTTAGAGCAACTAGCTATCTTCGTTTCTGAGAACTTGGATGTCGTGCCATGTGCACGTGTTATTTAAATTTTTCTTTAGTTTTGTAATTTTCTTGGTGGAAAAAATAATTTTTTACTTGAGCAGATCCAGCTAGACCTTCAAGAGAGGCAACATCAGCTCCTCAGCCTTCTCTTGAGTTCGGAGATGGCTTTCCTTTGGCAATCGAACTTAATACTTTTAGTCATCGCCAATCTTAACTTCAAATCATGAACGATTAGTTCATGTTAGTTTTTGGTATCGGACCTTAGCCGATTGTAACTCATCACTATGACGTTTATCACCGATTCCTGCCAAGTTTCTATCTTTTGAGTGTCCATGATAGACTAAGCATTGCTGCTACTCTAGATCGTCAATTGCTTTTTTGTTGATCGAAATGCCCGTGATCAAGTTCATCTAAGATAAGTTGTGTCTCATGGGCCTTTGAAATTGTATTCTTCTGCAGTTGTTGCAAGATCGATTATTCCGTCCGTCATGGATCGTATACCTACTTTATGGATTATCTTCGCTTGATTTGACTTTATGCACATGAAATGCCACGCAGTTTTTTTTATAGCAATGTTACGTTTGCTATGTCGGATCTGACGGACCTTTTCCACTATTTCTCAAAATCTTAGTCTCGGCTTATGTATTTTTATTTATTTTTTTTCCCTTTTCTATTTTGTATTATCTGATTGTATTATTGATATCGATTCTTCCTAATACTTGGATATGATCCTTCTGTTTTAATCTATTATTTTATTTATTTAGTTTTCTTTTCCAGGACCTCATCCATGTTGTCGTTGCCGTCTGTCCTTATTCCGCCCTTTCGTTATCCGTATGAGCCTGTTTGTCCGTCCCGTCCTTCAATTTTTCCTTCTTACCATGTGTATTGTTTCCACTGTCCGTATTTTAGTGTATATTTTGTACTTCGTCTTTAGGATCCTAGCGGAGGAGGTCCCGGGTTTGTTGCTTACCTTTTATCTTTCTTATACCTCTGTAATTCAAATATTTAATTTTTTGGATTACAATTTTTTTTATCTCTGTTGTAAAAAGAGAAAGAAGACGAAAATGGGCTTTTTTTTTATTTCCGGTTTTATTTTCCTTGAGTACTTGCTGTTGATGGTCTTATTTATTTACAGTGTGGGTGGCTCTGCTTGACCTTTTGAGCTTCTAGATCTTCCCAGCGTTTCCAAGTTCCCCTCCTCCCACTTCACTGTTACTTTCTACCCCTCGACTTCTATCGGACTTTGGGTGTCGCTCCATAATGTAGACCGTCGCTACAACGCCTTAGACTTTGCAAATGTTGGATCACCCAGCTTATCTTTTGTGACCATTTTGTTTTACTTCATTCAGTTCTATCCATGTTCGTTTGCAGCAATAAAGGAAAATATTTATTTGGGTTTCGCTTTTTTCTATTTTGTGTTTTTTTTCTTAGGTTTGGGTTGCCTTGGGTTGCGGGTTAGTCATTATAGTATTTAATTGGGGTTAATTTTGTAGTGAAGTTTTTCTCTCATTCTCTACCTTACTTGGAGGATCGCTTTTGTTCTTTCAAGTAAGCATTTTCCTTCATCCTCGCGGTTATCTTGGGTTCTGGTAACTGTTTTCGTTTCAGTCAAGGGAAGGTTCTCTTTTGGGTTTTTTTACGCTTCACTTTTGGAGCGTTGGCTGTGCGTGCGGGTAAACGCGGTTCGCTTTTACTAGCACATTACAATATACATATTTACACACGCTTGCATACATATTTACACATTTTTACAGCTACTTGCACATTTATATAGCCATATTTACACAATTATATACGTGTATTTACACAGTTTACACATGTATACACAAATTAACCCACATGTACAAGTTTAAACGAGTTTACACATATTTATACACATACAAGTATAAACAAATCACACAAGTTTATATATGTCTATACACATTTACACGAGTTTACGCTTATGTACACATCTGTACAGTTATTTACAAAAGTATACACACATTTATACACATTTACACAAGTTTACACACGTGTAGACACAATTTACACATCTGAACAGCTTATTTACACAAGTTTACACTTTTGTACACATCTGTATAGCATATTTACACAACTTTACAGACATTTATACACACACGTACATAAATTTACAAACGTGCATTCACGTATTTACACATGTATACTGGTATTTAAACAAGTTTACATTTGTATACCGACCTGTATTTGTATTTCATCATCTTTACAGTCAAAATTCCCAGCAGAAGATAGAACTTCAAGCTTGTAGGCAGAAAAAAGGATTTTAATAATAAATCTGTTGCTAAATTCTAAAATAACGATCCCCGTGTTCATAGAATCGACAGCTCTTGAATAATAGAAAACAATAGGAAGATAAACAACATCTATTTAAAATTTTTAAACATCTTTTTTTTTTTTAATAAAGTCATTTATTAATTTAACAATACATTCAACTTATAATGTACAATGTAATAAATTCACCATCACTTAACAGAATTGATTTGCACAAAAATCAAGGGAATATTTTTGTTGTAAACATTACATCGTTCTCTTTATAAATTTGCAAGACTCCTTTTCCATTCCTTTGGGTAGGCTAAATGGAAACTATCACTTAATGCTGAAGAGGAACGCTCATATCGGTATCTTTGGCAATCTGAAATACAGAAAAAAGGATGAGTTTTAGATCAATGATTTATACTCCCTACAATAATGGAAAGGGAAATAGCGACATTTTATTTTAGTTAATATCTTATTCGACCTCCGTGCTGAAATTAAGTCAGACACCCTTCTTACTTTTTATAGGGTTCCAATACACAACTTCCGGTGTTTAGATCCATTCTTGCTGCGAGAAAATAACCATGTTGTTAGCAGTCGATAATAATGAATGCTGTTCAGCATTTCAGAACAAAACGAATAAATAAAAAATAATCCTAACAATAATAAATAAGAAAATGTGTTAGCAAATAAATTTAGAACTATTAAATAAGTATAATTTACGTTAGAAAAAAGATTAACTTACTTAGATTCCTGTTTTCGTTCAATTTTTCTTGAACTGGTAAAATTTGAAGGAGCAAGACGAACAACGTTGGAGAATGCTTATTCAACGTTGGGTTTTTGAAGGAGACTGTTCTCGCACTCAAGAGTTGAAGAGACTATCCCTATTGATAGATAGTCTTTAGATAACTTGTCCCATCCATAATCATATTAAAAGTATACTATAGTATTAAAGTAGTTCTAATAATTTTGTATTAATCTTCTCACTAACACGAACGGCGAAATCATCCAGTATCGCTATCCGCCATGTTTTCGTAACTCGATTTCGTATCTCTACCGGAAATGATTTCCATTTCCTATGATTTGGCTCGTTAAGCTGTATTTGGCGCTGTTAGATGAGTCGGGGGTTCATAAACATTTGAAGATCGGTCTTACAACCTATATACGAACTACTGTATTCTTATAATCGAGTTAGAGAGCTATAACACAATAAGATGAGTCCTACGATCTGGAAATTGCTGTGAGTGTACAAGCAGGATTGGGTCAGCCCCCTTCAGCCCCTCCCCCCCAAAAAAATTCTGGCCACGGTCCTGCTATTGAAAGTCATTGCTCCCTACGCATGCAGTAACTCATTATTCCAGTGTCAAAATGCCAAAACAATTCCAGTATTGAAAAAAAAAAACTTTTTCGAAATAATTCTGAAAATAATTTTAAGACCATACACGTGTAAAGTGACAGCTGGAATATCAGATAGAAATGTGAAAATGCATTCCAGCGCTGGCTGATCACTAGGCCTCTATTATATTACGTTGGCCACGCCTTTGCCTTGCTGCAACAGGCAGCTAATCAGAAGAGCGGAGTGCTCTGATCAAACAGAAAACTTTGGCAATACCTTTTTTGGCGCCAGTTGCGTCCACTCGCGCGAGAAATGACCCAGGCGTATATGTGAATGGTCTTGACCGTATCTGGCATGAATTTCTAGCGTGGCTGAACTTTTCTGGCGTGAATAGGTCTTTTTCGCGTATATGTGAATGCGCCCTTAGGGCTTATTATTTGGTAGAAATCCCTAATTGTTGTAGAAATGTTGAGCTGTTTTGGGACGTGGGGAGCTAGGATGATGCTACATATATCGACAAGCATATTTACTAACTTCCATTAGATACAATGGCACTACAGTGAAAGTCTCCTTTTCATTTGGGCACACCATTTAAATAAAAATATCATAAAAACATGTATGAAGTTGCATAAAATCTTTGAAGAATCTCAGAAGCCTAAGTGTTCCTCATCTCAACAATGTAAGTCCGTTGTTGCTAAAGACTCACTTGAGAAAGTAGATAATGAACTGGCCCCTAAAGTTCCTTATGTTCAAAATTCAAATTCTAAAGGATTTTAACACTAAGTGCAAGCATTAATGCCACAAATCTTTTACACCAGATAGAAATGTCGCCGCAATACATTATGTCACCAAGCGTGGAATCAACGTCAAACAAAACCGTTGATCTGTTTTTATAGCTCCGTCCTTTTTGCACCATGTGGCTGTTCACGCCTAGCGTAATGCACAGTAATGTTAACGCTAGGTGTGAACAATCACACAGCACAAAAGGGACGGAGCTATGAAAACAGATCAACGCGTTTCTTTGACGTTGGTTCCACACTTGGTGACATAATGTATTGCGGCGACATTTCTATCTGGTGTAAAAGATTTGTGGCATTTGCGCTTAGTGTGAAAAATCCTTTAGAATTTGAATTTTGAACATAAGGAACTTTAGGGGCCAGTTCATTATCTACTTTCTCAAGTGAGTCTTTAGCAACAACGGACTTACATTGTTGAGATGAGGAACACTTAGGCTTCTGAGATTCTTCAAAGATTTTATGCAACTTCATACATGTTTTTATTTAAATGGTGTGCCCAAATGAAAAGGAAACTTTCACTGTAGCGCCATTGTATCTAATGGAAGTTAGTAAATATGCTTGTCGATATATGTAGCATCATCCTAGCTCCCCACGTCCCAAAACAGCTCACTCTGCCATAAAGGCCGGAAAAGTGATGCTCAGTTTCTTTTTCACTAAGAATAACTCGTACTCCTCGACTGGCTAGAACAGAGTGAAACAGTTAACGCTAAACCATACTGCAACACGGGGCCATTGAAAAAAAAGTGCAAGAGAAGCTCTCGAAATGGATAGTGCTGCTCCAGAACAACGCTAAGCCACTTGTGGCCAAGAAGACCCTTCACCTGCTGGAAACATTTCGTTGGGAAATCCTCAAACATCCTCCGTACAGCCTCAACTTCTCCCCATGTGACTCCCATGTTTTTGGCCCCTTAAAAAAGAACTGACAGGTCATCGGTTCACCTGCGACAAGGAAGTGCAGAACATCGTGCAACCCAGGAGTTGCAACACAAGCCATTATTTACTTCTTACGCTTTGAGATCAGTGCATCATTATCAAAGGCAATTATGTATAGGCATCATGTTACACATTAACTGTACATCAGATATTCTGTACTTAAAATATTCTGTAATTAAAATATTCATTAGATATAACCTTTTCATTTGGGCACACCTTTTATATAACATTTATATTTTTATCTATTAATATTATTATTTTTCGTTTTAATTTTTTTTTATCTTTTAAAATACTGATGAGGGTGCAAATGACCGTGATATTAATTTAAACTTGATTTAAGCTTGCATTTCTGCGCTGAAAAGAGCATCTGGATTTGTGGATTTGTGGCACTACTCTTTTACAGTCCATTTATGTTATCTTGGTGGCTGGCCCAAAATGTTGCATGGGTAACGGTACATGATTAACTAATAGCCTCTATTCAAGGGTACCTTTAATTCCTGGTAACTAAATCTAAGCCCCTTAAGCCATGCAAGCTTTGACTTTTGCTTTGACCTAATTCAGCTTCATTTTGTATCTGGAAATTATATTACATACTGTTCTGCATGGAAGACATTGTGACAGTGTTAATTGTCAATGGTTACCGTAATCCTCCCTTCAAATAATTACACTACACTTGCGTGTCCAGGTCAAGGAACAGGCCTGTTGTGACGTTCGTCAATTGCAACGAGTTGCAACTTCTTTGTCTTTCCTCCCCATGTTGTTTTGATATCTGCCCCTTTGCACGTGGTCGGGTGACCCCACGTGTCAACTTGGAAATATTGTGAAGAAGTGAACCTTTCTAGCAGCGACCACCAGATGGCGACAGGGTCGAGAGCGACGGCAGCCAATGAGGAGCGAGGCTCTGTGCATGAGCTGACGGGTAAGGGTAAGGCTAGAGGGGTATATAAGTGGGGTACTCTGGAGGGAGAATCAATCGAGTCCCAGACGAGCTACCATGTAGATGCTAGAAACTACACAGCGATTCTCGTGTCATCTTCTTCAAGATCTTCACCACAGTAAGTACCCTTTTACCTTGTATACCCTAGCTGCCTGCAGTCATGCGTGAACCATGCTGCGTTTCGACCGCCTTTCCACCTTAGGGGCCATCCATAAATTACATCACACGAATTACATGCTTTTTGGCCCCAGTCCCCCATTCTTGTCACAGGTGGTCACATTTGTGTGACCCCCCTCCCCTGGTGTAACATCACATATTTTGCAATTTTAAATTTAGAAATTATTAAATTAAAATCTTTTTTCATAAAATCAACAATATATCAAACATTTTACAAAATTTACAAAACATAACAAATCAAATGAACGATCAAAAGTTAATCATCTTGTGTCCATGGACTTTGAACCCATTCCTTTATATTGTTTATGTCTGGCATAACAGTCACTTCGATTTCGATTTGGATAATGTTAGGAACATTCGATGTGTCAACATCTTCTTCATCCAAACTTACATTCTCCTCATTGACAAGCGGAAAGATACACCATTTAGGACTTGTAGATTTTTGGGCATCAGTTTTGATAACAAGTTATCTTTTAAAGAAACTATTAAGTCACTAGTGATTGACCTCAATAGATTAAGATTCTTAATTTCCAGGCTATGGACAATCTTATCAGGAGGTGAAATAATCAAAATAATCAAGGCCCTTTTGATACCAAAAATCGTATACGGAATTGTTATCTGATCGTCGGCCCCAAAAATGTTTATCATCCGGATACAGACTGCCTCTAATGATGCGATACGTGCTGCTTTTTCTCTTACCAGATATGTCTCGATATCTGAAACTTGTGAGGCTTACGCCATCCCTACCTTGAATAAAATAATAGTCTATGCTAGATTAAAAGAACTCTATCAGGCGATAATAAACCCCAACCATCCTACACATTTTGTCCGAGCTTACTTGATAAACGCTAATAAATCTCGTAAAGGTGACAGGTTTAAAATTATATTTACAAATGTTATTTCCAAGTTCCTTGAGCGTTTCTTCCCCTATAATATTGTACCTGTATGAAATGAGTTATCTTATAGCATTCGAAATCAGATTCTTAACTGCACTTTGACTCAGTGTTCGAACTATAATGATCGCGCCTTTAAACTATTATGGCATTCTATATAAATCATAATACTGTTCTACATATCCCGCTTTGGGATGCAATAATTTTAAATAATAATAATAATAATAATAATAATAATAATAATAATAATAATAATACAGCATCGTCATCATTTATCAAACAAAGTACTTCTCTGGCACGTCTAGCTGCAATTCTTTGAGGACGAATCTTCGTGATGGGCAAAACATCTTGTTGGCTCTTATTTGATTGCGTGTGTTGGTTAGTGGCTTTGTATGATGAAAAATATAGACCACAGATGCCACACGATCATTTAAATAAGTATGCCTCGACACTGGGGCAATACTATCATATTGATAGAGTTGGTAATATTTTAAAGTTTTTCAATAGAGTTGAAGTTTAGAGTTATAATAGTTTAGATTTATACATGTGACGTCACGAAGCTTATGACTCGTCCCCCTCCCTTGTCACACGACATCACACTTTGTTGACCCCCTCCCTCCCCCTTAACGCATGACGTAATTTATGGATGGCCCCTTATTAGCGAACTGACAGTCTCCGAGTGTTAGGGTTACAGTGCTCCCACCTCCAAAGGGAGTACACGACACTGTCCGTGTCATTTTTTCTTCTAAATTTGTTATGTTTAATTGTTATGTTATTAGCTTTGTAAGCCCTACTTATTGTTATTTAATTAAATTAGCTATTGCTTATTTACGCCACTATCTTTGACCCTTTTTACTCTTGGTTTTTAATACATCAACTATTAAAAATATCACCCGAACTAAATAATCCTAGTGGCATTCAAGACGGTTCTCAGGCAACGATATGAAATGAGTAGATCGCTTATGTGGCCGCCATCTTTGGAGCAATTTGAAGGCGGCAAAAAGTGGAACTAATGTCTATTGTTTGTGTAGGCGCCATACTGTCATTGGCTGAATTATCGCCAGCCAAAGCACCACTACTATATATCCGCTTTGTCGCCAGCTGAGAAAGCACCCCACCAACGTTGTGCTTGTAGTCTGAAATTTCTTAAGCGACCTCTCCCAAATTTAGATGTTTTTTAATAAATGCGGTATATAATTTCATAAATACCTCTAAACAATCATTTTGGTTTCACTGAAACGACGGTAACATGGTTGAATATCGACATCTTTTATGTATCAACAACCTCAATATAAAAGATGACCAGGATTTTTACATGAGAAAAACATTTTAAGACGCAGAAAGATAAAAACACACCTGTGAAAGGTTTAACCTTTAATATATCTATTACTACAATTTCAAGCTGGACAAGAAATCGGCATTGAGTTTTACTGTGTTTGTCTACACAAACTTCAAACGTAAGCAAACGATGAAGGCCATTTTTTGCCAACCAAAGCAATGGCCAACAGGCTTTCAAATGGGGATGCGTTGGTGGCGCTGAAACCAGCTCATGAGCGATCTACTCATTTCATATCATTGTTCTCAGGTGGCTGTTAAGAGCGATTCGATTTTTGGCTTCACGAAACTCATTCCTACGTACTCCGGGGATAAGAGTTCTGTTACCGCCAAGGCATTTTTTGATGCCGTTGAATTAGTACAGTAGATCGCAGGCACGTTACGCAAGGGGCGGGGGGGATCGGGGGGTCGAGCGACCACCCCAAAAATGCTGAATGTCCATGATTTTGAGTTCTGTGAATTTAAATCTATTGTTTAAATTCTATTAAATATTCTGAGTGAACAAGGAGTAGTGGAGTGGTTGGCAAGGGATTGTTTTTTAATTTCAGTTTTTTAATTTTCCCTTTTTTCCCTCCTTTGGCCTGCTCCAGTGTCATTTCCCCTCCCCCACCAATCATCCCACTCCTTGCTCACTTCTGTTAAACTAAAGGATTTTTTCCCCTTTGACCTACACTGAGATGAACCGACAATTCCTCATTCACATCTTTCATTGCCAGAAGATGACTTAAGTCGAAAGGGCTTGCGATTTTAATTTTATTTCTTTACACGGTTTTTAAATTTTATTGTAAGTTTTTTTTCCTCACAAAAATGAAATCTGAATTTTGTAAGGAGATTGATTTTTTTTTTTATATCAACAATGTAAAATAGCATAAACTTCACAAGGAACTTTACTAAAATATCACTGAAATATGTTCATTTTTAATTAGTAGTACTGTAATTAAAACATAATAAAAAGAATGGATTATTCGAACAAAAGGTCCAATAAATCGGGAGTTCGGAAAAATTCTTGGGTACATGCCAGGATCGCGGGATGGTCGGAGTTCGTCGTGTTAAGGCGCATTCACATATACGCGAGAAAGACCTATTTACGCGAGAAAAAGTCTCGCTGCCGCCGCGAGAAAAGTTCTGGCGCTTTCTTTCACTTCTGGCGCGTTGCTGCGAGAGACGCTGAATTCGGCGAGAACCGCATGCTCTGTGTACATAACTTATTTCTTTTCTAGCTCAATGGCGCGAGAGATTAATCGACGAAGAAAAAGGAGGCTACTGTTGCACTTGAAAATGCTTCTGATGCTGAAAAAGCTTCAAAGGAAGCCCGTCAAACAAAGCCAGTTTTTTAAGTTTAAATTTTGCGCCAAAATGTCAATAGAAATCTTAAATGAAAAAATAAGAATTGTCCTTCCATAACGTATTTTTATATTAAATGCTTAATAAATGATAACCCTGTATACAGGTTAAATAATTAGATAATATTTAATTATGAATTAATTCGGACAATGATATTAACAATTTGTACTTAGATTTGTTCAATGTTTGTGATTATTATTATTATTATTATTATTATTATTATTATTATGGAAGAACACAAAAAACAATCTCAATGTAACGTAAGCTCTGGATATAAGAAGCTTCATGAAAAGAGTTTCCTTTATATATCAAATGTTATAACTCTGTTTTAAAAATTGTATATATATATATATATGTAAACCCGGACTTACAAGCCCAGAAAAGCCTTCGGATTTTGGGGTTCGAATTTGGCCTTTTGAAAATTATTATATGAAAGAAATTAATATTTTATCTTTTTGAAGTTAATAATGGTATTGTAGAAGAAATTGTATTGTAAAGTAAATTAAATTTTGTAAATTTTCTGATATAAATATGATTCTTGTAAATTTTGTTAAAAATATCTTGATTCAAATTGAAATAAATTGAAATTAAAAAAAAATTGAAAAAAAACAACAACAACAACAAAAAAAACAATGCTTATGTTTGTAATGTTTGCTCAAGAGTTGGTGCTAGCGCTGTTTTTTAAAAAAGTTTTTCATGCAGTGATTTCAACTTCGAGCCATCGTATCTCAATGAGGTCGCGATCTCTGTGGTCTTTATGAGCCCTATTCCAAATAATTTCCCGTTCACGGATGGCAGAAATCAAATTTTCTCTTAACGTGGTCTCCTTTTGCTTTTTTAATTGCTTTTTCCTATTTCTTTGAAAGACGGGAGAATCGTTTATGGCGTCCATGTTGTTTTTAGCTGTTGCCTTTGTTTTGCTGCAACAAGCAGCTAATCAGAAGAGCGGAGTGCTCTGATCGGATTGGCCGGGATCTGGGTACTTTCTCGCTCTTGCACGCCAGAGCTAGACTTTTCTGTTTCAAACAGAAAACTCTGGCAACACCCTTTCTGGCGCCAGTTGCGTCCACTCGAGCGAGAAATGACCCAGGCGTATATGTGAATGGTCTTGCGAGAACCGTATCTGGTGTGAATTTCTGGCATGGCTGAACTTTTCTGGCCTGAATAGGTCTTTCTCGCGTATATGTGAATGCGCCTTTAGGCGTTGTCCGCTTGAAGGTGAAGGGCAAAGCCGCATGCTACAACAAGCATGCACTATCTGATTGTAATTAATATTTAGGGTTTAAGCAACACATTATTGAACTATTTCCCAACGTGGATCAAACGGCTAATGTTGAATTGGAATTTTACCAGGCTAAGCAGCGGGTAGGGGAGAATATTTATCAGTAGGCAAATAGAATAAGACTGCTTTTTCGTCACATGGCGAAGGCAGATGATAGCTTTACTAATCCCAAAGAAAACTCTCTCCTTCTCAAGATGAAAAGGACAGTTCCCCCTGAATTCCGCAATTTTAAGGCTAAAGAATCCTAATTCTGTTACGGATGCCATAGCCCTCGTGGCAGAGGCTGAGAAATTTGACGATCACACCCAAGCTATTGCTAACAATGCGGAAGCCATTTAGGCTGATGTTAGAAACAAAATTAACAAAATGTCAACAGACATCATATCATTTATTGATACCCACATGGCTGAACATAAACAGCTAACTGAAACGCAAAAAGCTCAAATTGCGCAGTTGTAAGAAAAAATTCCCATCTTGGAAGGGGATATGGGGCCACCGCATAAAAAAACCAAATCGCCACCTAAAAAAAAACTTTTGGAAATGCAACAGCCCTAATCATATTTCAACTAATTGTGATTTAAACTAGTACAGGCCAATCAGGCAGCCACTGATCGGCCTCATAATAATCTTTCCAATGAAGTCTTGGCTAGACTTGGGAATAATGATTTATTCTATACAGAGGCCTATATAGGGGATCTGGCTATCCCCATGATTATAGATACAGGCTGTGAGATTTCATCACTTCACTACGAGATTGTAGAGCAATTAGGCAGTAAAGTTATCCACACCAAAGAAGACATAATCCTGTCAGGTATTAACAACACCAGATTCGTAAATCAAGTGATATTAGCTGATGTTAGGATTGGTTAGATGCAATTTAAAAACTGGCGATTCTTGGTAGAGAACGTCAGTACAAGGGCATTTTTAGGAAGTGACCTTATTAGCAAGGCGCGTTTCAAATTTAAAGACTCTCTAGGAGAAAAAATTGTTCTTGTGCAAAACACTGTGATTGACCGTGTAGCTAAGGGTGCTATGGATGTTGACACAAGAATGCGTCTGGGAGAGCTTTTGATTCGCCATAAAGACAACTTTGCCGAGGAGATCGAGATGCTATCAGGGGTGAATAATATAATAGTAAGATTTGACATAGATCAATGATGTCCCATTTTTGTACCACAATACCCCATTCCCAAGGTTGCATCTTAGTGGGTTAACAAATAAAATTGATTCCTATTTAAAGGCTGGGATAATTGAACTCAGCCATTCGCGCTGGAACTCCGTGATTCACGTAGTCCGTAAAGACAATGGCGATATGCACATCACTTTTGACTTGCGTAAGGTAAATAATGTCACCACCGCCCTTGATTATCCGATGCCTAGAATCCATGATATCGTAAACATTTGCATAAATATTGCTATTTTAGTGTAATAGATTTAAATTCAGTTTACTATCAGTTATCCATAGCTCCAGAACTTAGACAATGCTTCGCATTTCAGATGCCCTGGGGCAAATTTCAATTGACGTGCATGCCTCAGGGTGCAAAGAACTCTGTGCACACTTTTCAATTGTACATGACCAACTTATTCATTGGTTGTATCAGAACATTCATGTTTTCCAGGACGATGTCCTTATTTATACTAAAACAGCACAAGAACACCTGGAGATACTTACATGGGTCCCAAGTATATTTCAGAAACAAACATAATTATGAAGCCATCCAAATGCAAGATTATGATGACTGAGGTACTTTATCTGGGGCATATTATCTGAAAAGAAGGCCTGACACCTGATCCTGAGAATGCCATGGCCATAGCCAAATTAGAAACACCACAGACAGTCAAACACGTTCGTTCTTTTATTGGTGCTGCAAACGTTAACCGTCCATTATAGAGAATATGTTAAGAATTATAACTTCCTTGACCAACCTGACTAGGAAAGGAGCCAGATTTAATTGGTCCCGGGAGTGCCAGGAGGCATTTAACTCCCTGAAGTTGGCTATTATGAACTCTCCGGTTCTGACACCTCCCGACTATTCTAAGCCTTTTTTGCTTCGCACGTATGCTTCGGCTGAGGCTTTGGGAGCCGTTCTTCAGCAATGGACTAATCAGGTATTCGACCCATAGCTTTTTTTTTTAGCTCAGAACTTAAAGGTGCCCAGATAAATTACTCCGTCATCGAGAAGGAGCTACTGGCAATAGTACTTGCATTTCGTCAGTCCTAGGTTTTCCAATTGATCTGCTCTCTGATCACAAACCTCTCTCCTAAGCTAACATTGGGACTATGAATAAGAGTCTTTTGCGCTGGTCTCTCAAAATCCAAGAGTACGACATTCGGATTTCCCATATAAAAGGTGAAAAGAATGTCATCGCTGACTTCCTCTCTCGCCCCCCACCTTTGCGTGAGTGTAATGGTATCGTCAGAATAAATAGAAGTACCTTAGAGAGAGACATAAAGTCATCTCAAAAGAGCAATTCCATATTCAGTGAGTTATGCAACGCACTGAGTAAGAAAAAAGAAATACCCAAGGAGTTTAAAAAACTCGGCCAGTTCAGGTTACACAGTGGAACTCTGTAATGGTTCCCCAATAAGCAGATGGAAAGAGGGAGGGGTAGAGATCAGAGTGCAGGTAAAGTGTGTATTGGAAAAGAGATGAGACTCCGCATAATTGAAATAGCCCACAACAAAAAATTTGCGAGACACAAAGGCATAAACAAAACTGAAAATGAACTAAGAAGGGACCAGCACATTCCAACACTGAATAAGGGCAGAATACTCTTTTGAAAAGGTCACCTTTGATATTGTAGATTCAATGTCAGAGACTGACAATGGATATAAATACATACTTGTATGCATTGATGTTATGACGAGATACCCTGAAGCTGTTCTATTAAGAGACCAAAAGGCCACAACTGTCACCAAGGCATTCATTGAACAAATAGTTTGTCGCTATGGGATTCCCAGGGAACTGATATCTGACAGAGGGACTAATTTTACCTCCGAGGTAATGCGGAAGGGTTCTAGAAGATCTTGAATTCACCCGCACATGCACTACGGCTTATCACCCCAATACTAATAGCCTCGTCGAGCGGATGAATCAAAACATCCTTGAAACCTTGAGGCGCCTCTGTGATGGGAAGCTGCATGTGTGGGATAAATTCTTGAACATTGCCCTATTTACCATCAGAACCACGTACAACAAAAGCACAAGGGACGCTCTTGCATATCTGCTGTAGGGGTTGATCCACACACTCTGTGGGAAAGGGAAAGGCCTGAAGGAACTGAGGCTAATCCAACATGTAAGTTGATGGCCAGCCTGAGAGCCACTCAAGAACTAGCCAATAAGGAAAGTGACACAAGCAGAAATAGCAAGATTCAAAAACGCAATCAGGGAAGAAACCTGAAAAGCTTACAGGTGGGAGATAAGGTGTTGTTACAGATTAAAGGCGGAGGCAAAAATAAGCTAGGGTATAAGTATGGAGGTCCTTACTATGTCACCCGTAGATTGGGCCGTGTGAACTATGAGGTTCAGGGGTCGGGCATGTGGGAGAAGCAGGTAGTTCACATTGATAGACTTAAGGCGGCATGGGGGAACATAGGTTCTAAGAGGAAAACTTGCAGGTCGAAGAATGTCAACCACCACCAGACAGTGACCAAGATGACCAGGAGAAAGATGAGGATGAAAACCCGATCATCATCAACCAACCCAATGATCAAATGGGACCCCGAACCAACATTAATGGAGGAGCTGATGCATACATTCAACCGGCCCAGGATGATCTGCATGGCAATCAGATGCCTTACAACCTCAGTTGCCATCCAAGAGTTGACTACCACCAACTTCATGAAGGATGCACCGTAATGAACCACATCAGGAAGGAACATAACAATTCACCGAGTGTCCGAACTGCTTCCATGGAGGAGAGGAATTGTGACGTTCGTCAGTTGCAACGAGTTGCAACTTCTTTGTCCTCTCCTCCCCATGTGGTTTCGGTATCTGCCCCCTTACACGAGGTCAGGAGACCCCATGTATCCACTTGGAAATATTGTAAAGAAGTGAACGTTTCCAGTAGTGACCACCAGATGGTGACAAAGTCGAGAGCGATGGCAGCCAATGAAGAGTGAGTCTCCATGCATGAGATGAGGAGTAAGGTTAGAGGAGGGGTATATAAGCGAAGTACTGTGGAGGAAGAATCAATCGAGTCCCAGATGAGCTACCATTTAGATGTTAGAAACTACGCAGCAATTCTCTTTTCATCATCTCCAAGATCTTCACCAGAGTAAGTACCCTTTTACCGTGTATACCCTAGCCTGCCTGCAGTCATGCGTGAACCATGCCGCATTTCGATCACCTGTCCTCCTTTAATCTTATTAGGGAACTGACAATCTCCAAGTGTTAGGGTTACAGTTCTCCCTGGGGGTGGCCGTGGCCTGGTTGTCTTGTCGGTTTGCTCGCTGATCGATGGAGTTAAGCAACTTCAGGCACGACAGCCAGTGGCTTGAGGACCACTGCTGGGTGAGATGGCTATTTGGGGCACAGCTGTTGGTGGACTATAGTCTGACCCATTGGCTGAGTGACCAGTGGTGGATGTCCAGCAGCTGGTGATAGCACTGGTTTGTTTGTCTCAGCAGCTCTTCCATCATAAACCCCCTGTGCTTCAGAGGGCATGTTAAGCCATCGGTTCCGGCTGCTACTGTCATCTTGTAGCAGTCATTAGTTACTGGGATGGCGCAAAACTCCCTCGAAGGAGTATGTGCTGCAGATTATCGTTCTGCGATAATCTACTCTCTGTACGAGATAAGCTAAGATATAGTGCTCCCCCCCTCCAAAGGGAGTACACGACACTGTCCGTGTCGTTTTTCCTTCTAAATTTGTTATATTCAATTGTTAAATTATTAACTTTGTAAGCCCTATGTATTATTGTTTAATTAAATTAGCTAATGCTTATTTACACCACAGTCTTTGACGCTTTTTACTGTTGGTTTTTAATACATCTCCTATTAAAAATATTACATTGTGCATAAATATGGACAAAAAGTCGCAGAATAGGTGACCCAACGGACATATCCCTCATGAATGAACATATCCCTATCAGGTTACATTGTTGCACGGACTCCGATGATCAGGTTCTTTTGAGTGCCGTGGCCTGTCTCTCATTGGCCTCGCTTTTCCTACAAACCCAACTAGAAAGACAGGCCCTGAAATTCAAAATTCCTCTGATCATCTCTGTCTGAGCAACAATGTAGCTTTCATTGTTTCCAACAAACGAAAAAATATTGATTATTAAAATCCAAGATGGAGATGGTCTCTCTTATAGGCCTCGCTTTTATTAGATATGTGATTGACAAGGGAAAAACAGAAAGAAAAAAGATAAAATAAAAAAAAATTAATATTAAAAATGAAATTTATATTTTTTGTGCGCTTTGAAATTCAAAGGTTGAACGCGTCATTCAAATAATTAATTGTTGATTAAATTTATTTCATCATTTATAAATATCGTCAGCCCTGTTTTATTGGTGCTGACGTCAATGAACTCTACCACTCCCCCTCCCCTCATCATCAATCGTCAGCATTTTCAACCCCCCCCCATCTAATGATGATGTAATACATATCTGTTCCCAGTTGTAAACTGATACTGTCCTGTTGTTTTATTGAAGAAGTAATAAGCTGAATGTCGATCAAAAAAGCACACTTTGTCAATTGGTGTATTGTATCCTAATAGAGATGATTGGATTGCAAAATATGCACAAAAATTTTTCCTTACTTCATCTTTGATTAAATCAACCCACTGAATTTTATCTTCTACATCACCATACACAAAATAATAAGTTTTTAGTTTATTATTTATATTAAGAGAATAATGGAAAGGGAGTGCTCATAAACCACATTGTCAATTTGGGGGAGGGAAGTCGGCGTTTGGCCAGGTATGATTAATTTTCGAATGATTCAAAATTCTGCATTTCAATACCTTCGTTAGGGAAGAGGTGGGGTACTAATTTCGCTGACTACGAAATTTTTAGGGGGATTGGGGTTCAAATATGATCACCAGTGAATGGTCTATGGTTTATGAATAGTCCTAAATAGAAATACGGTAATCATTATCCGAAAATTATTATTGATTAGACACATTCTATTTACATAGGTATATTTTCATAAACATCAAAAACATACGATTTAATGCACTTAAACAGTGTCCATTTTACCATTTTATTTCACATTAGAACACAGATCTAAATCTATCGCAGGTCTAGGTGGTGAAACGAAGACACAAACTTTGATATTCGTTTAGGTTGGCTAGTTACGTAGGATGAGAAAAATGGCGATATGTTGATAAAACGGAAAAAAAGGTTTTCTCCAGCTATGAGTTGCTTAAAAGGGGTTTTTCTTGAGTGAGAGCATATATATATTGTTACCGTCGTCATTTATTGATGGAAATTTTATTTTAAGTACACTAATTTCTAAACCACTTTGAATACCCTGTTGGGTAGGGGTACCCTGCATTTTGACAACAGAAGTAAAACGTCCAGCGAAGCGATGGTACACTGACGAAAACTCCAGCAGAAATTTGCTAATAAAATACGTGAACAAGGAAAAGCCATAAAGGTATGCTTGGGCTTAATTTAATTCATAGGCGGACAAATAAAGTAACTCGGGTTGTTGCTATGGTCCAACTTAAATTAGATCTCACGTGGTGCAGATGACGTCATATCTATTGGAATGTAGTCAACGAGAAAGACAGGCCCCGGCATGGAAGAGTCATCTGACCATAATAGCCTCCTTGCTATTTAATTTATTTTTTTTTGGTTTGTCACTTAGTTTTGTTTTCAGTATGAATTTTAATTAAAATATTTGCCGTTGTTTGATTTTAAAACCACAGTAATGTTCCTGATTAGGCATTGTTGTTGCTCCTTTGTTTTGGACGATCGCTTTGCGACGAAATTTTCGTTGCAACAGAGATCGTGTTTGTTGAAGCTGACATTGTTTTCTCGGAGAATTTCTTTTCCGAGAAGATACACTACCCTATCAAAAGTCATGGGACAACCCTGATTTGAATGAAAATGAGACATTCCTTTGCAATATCACTGTTGGCATTCTTCCCAGCACTACATAACAGATAGTATGCTATTATGAGATGGTGCTTGTGTGAATGCTGTAAGAATGTCTCAAAGAAAAGAGCTTTCAGACTTCCAAAGAGGTACAATTGTTGGCTGCCATCTCACAGGCGAAACTGTTAGAGCGACGACATTGGACTCTAGATCAAAGGCAAATGGTTGAATGGAGTAATGAGTCCCGCTACACCATCTGGCAATCGGATGGACGAGTTTGGGTATGGTGAACACCTGGTGAACGTTATCTGCCAAGCTGTGTTGTGTCCATAATGAAGTTCGGCGAAGGGTCGGTGATGGTGTGGGGATGCTTAATCATGGTATGGGTTTCCACCCCCACCCACCCCCCGGGGGTATAATTAAGAGGAAATCAATTTTTTCAATGAAAATATTTAAAACAATTAAAATAATTAACATACTCAATACAGTATTTTAATGCAATATTGTAACATTGTTTAATTCTTGATGGATGGTTTTGTTATCATGGAAAATAAGATTTGTGAAAAAAAATCTAACAATGATAGTATGTATTTTCATTTTACAAAATGCAAATATCATCGTTTCAATTAACATAATAAAATCCTTCAAATTACACTTTCTTATTCTTTCCGCTTGTAAACAAATTCTTTTCTTTATTAATAAATACGTAAACAAAAAGTGGACTATTTTTGTTGTGATTTTTTGTACTTCATCCATTTGGTAAGTACTTTTTAAATGACAACATTAGTTCAACTGTTTAAGTTGATTCAAGCAGATGAACCTTCATCTGTGAAGAAAAATTTGACTTGAAAAAGTGTTTTTTCTTTCAGAATGGCTCATCTTAATGAACAAGAAAGAATATCATTACTGATGATGGTAGGCTGGGGTGATAGGAAAAGGTCATACTCGGAAGCAAGAGATATTTTCAATGATACTTTTAGAATTGGAATGGATCCTATCTCCAAATCGACTGTGGAGAGAACAGTTAGAAGATTTGAAGCTACAGTCTCTGTGAAAGATCGAGCTAAATTAGGAAGACCAAAGTCAGCAACAAACGAAGAAGAGGCGTTGAATGTTTTATTATCATTTACGGAAAATCCTCCCAGTAGTCTTCGTAGAACTGCCCAAGCTCCAGAAAGAAATATTGATTCAAAGCCAAAAAAAAAAATAAAATAAATTAATGATAAATAATGATTTTCCGGAAAACTAAAAAAAAAATTTAAACTGAAATATTAAATTGGCAAGGAATCAAAAAAAGATTGAAAAAAAAAATGTGATGTGAAAAATTTTCATTTTGAGCATCACAAATTGTCTGTAGAAGTTCGCAGCGCCTATAAAGCTGCGTACCTGCCTTACTGTACTCGGTGGTGCTATTTGCAGTATCGCTATCACGTTTTGTCTATCCTGTTGTATGCCCTCTGCGTTTATTAGATGGCCTAAATAATTCACACATGTCCAGGCGAACTGGCACTTTTCTCTATGTAGCTTTGTATTATACATCTGTAGGCGTTCGTAAACCCACTGCAATAGCTGCTCATGCTCCTCCCGCGTAACCAGTATACTAATATATCGTCTAGAAACACGTACACTCCTCGGCCTATTTTCTCTCTTAGGACCTCTGCCATGAATGCCTGAAATATCTGTGCCGAATTTCGGCCGTCCTGGGGTAACCTCGCCAGTTGGTATTTTCCCCAGGGTGTCTGGAAGGCATAACATGGGCGGAGGTGGGGTGCAATGGGTGCTTGAAAGTAGCCTGATTTTAAGTCGAGCACTGAGAATATTTTATGTCCGTTCAATTGGTGTATGCAGTGCCGGAAATTCAATGAGGGTTGTCACTTCATTTATTTTGCGCAAGTCTAGAGTCACCCTGATGTCCCCGCTCTGTTTTCTGATGATGTGTACGGGCGATTTCCACGTGCTCCTGCTCCGTTCAATAATGCCCGCCTGCTGATATTGCTGAATCAGTTCCTTAAATTTTTGTAAGTATATTGGAATTGGGTACTGCCTGAATATTGTCCTATCCGTTTGTATCTCATAATCGGCCTGATACCTTATCACTCCAGTCATCTGCCATATTTCTTCAGCAAAGCAATCTTTATATTGATCTGACAATGTTTCCATGTGTTCCTGCCAGCCGGGATTTTCATGTGCCTTGATGTCTACGTGTGCCATTGCAACCCTCGCCATCCTCATTTCTAACTGGTCCTGCATTCTCCTCATCACGTTCGTGAGGTGGTCGAGTTGGTTTTGCATCGCTTTTATCAGCGTGAGTGCCCCCGAATTTTCCACTCTGGTTAATGATTTTACCGCATCAGCGACCATCTTGGGGTTAATGTATGCCCAGGGTGCCACGAATTCCTGAATCAGTCCTTGTCGCATTCTATCTAGTAGTATCGCCTCTCTGTCCCGCTTTGCCAGCCAGTAGTTGTCATTTGCGAATGCGTATAAGGCCGCCAGTCTAATTGCGAACTGGGTGATTCTCTCCTCAGTCTTTTGTTGCGCTTGAAACAGTCCTTGGAGTGCTTTGTCTGTGTCCTCTGGTATTGGTGTAAACACCTGCTATAGTTGCTCTACCAGCTCCGTGTACGCGACGTTGAGCTTTATCTCTAATGCGTGCGCTCGTTCCGCTGCCATGCACATTAGCTGTCGCCAGATGACCGCTGACTGTATCTCCTCTGTCCACACCTCTGCTTTGCATATATGCGTGGTCAATTTTATAAAATCTCCTAATTTTAAGCTATCTCCACTTCCTGTGAATATTGGCAGTTTGTACCTTTCTGTAAACTGTCCTATGTTTCCTATTACCATCTTTGCTAATTCTGTAGTGGTACATTCCCTCTGTCCTGCTCCTCGTTTGCTCGCGTTTCTGTCTGCCCCAAGTCCCGCTGCACGCTTGCTCTACCCTGCTTCTAGTTGATAATACAACTGAAATAGGGCCGCGTTATGCTAGAAGTGCTAAGTCACGGCACCATTTGTGATGATTCTGGGGTGTAAGAAGTGTTAATGTGAGCAACTGAAAGATTTAGACCACGCTGCTGCTTACTAGTCTGGGAGTTTCATAAAGTTTGGACCGTGACCGTTCTAAACCCAAATTCGCATGTAAAAAAATATTACATTATTAGATGCTTCAATAAGAGCTACTTAATTAAGACTGCCTACAATGCTTCCAGTTCATCACCTTGCCCCCTTTTGCCTTTTTGTGATCGTATAGTGCTTAACCAAGGTTATCTGGTCGACGATAACAGATTATTTCTCCCGTCACTTACCTTCAATCTGATCGGTTACTGCCATAAGGAAAGCCTACCCAACATAGCTTACACCCGCTAACTAACCTAAGACCCAAGGTAATCTAGAATAACAGGTAGGTCCAGTTTGTCAGAAGTGCTTAACGCGCATGCGTATTGTGACGTCACAGGATGACTTATAGCTTTACTTCCGGCTGTGTGCGGTAGCCATTATTCTGGTCACAAAAGAAAACGTTTTCACGTAAAAACAAAACTCTTACGTTGTATTTCTGAAGAAACGTTTATTTGTAAACTTACTATTTTATAAATTAATATTTCCTAATGCCTGCATAAATAAAGTTATTATGAAATAATATCGAAATTATTATCTCTGTCTCCTAACTGCCAACGGTTCCGATGAATCAATTTCGAAATCTTAACGAGGAATGATAACTAGGCCTAATGATAACGAGAAATACGTTATCGTCCTTGTCTCTGTGTTCGCTTAACTATCCGCACATCGCGCGATGACTTATCATGAGACCAAGGTAAATGATTTTATATTTTAAAGACACCCCCTCCCCTTCTAACGAGCTGATATATAACCCCTGTTTCTATTTGGTCACGATAAATTTCACTTACCTTGGTCGCATTATCAGTCATCCGCGATGTGCGGATAGTTAACATTAACCCTGTGTTCACATTAAAAAGATAATACGTAAGTACATTTTACAATAATTATAAATTACGTAAGTCCCTTCTTATTATTTAATTAAAATATATAGTATAAAGAATGAGAATTGTGAAGGAAATGAACGAGTCGTCAAGTGTCGCTATCACACGACTGCTTTCATTGCCACCATGTTTGAGTTTCTGTTGAGGTTTTGATTTAGCAGGTATTGGTTTCGATGTCATCCCGTGATGTCAAAATACGCTTGCACAGTAAGGCAATTTTTACCACTTCCGGCAAACTGACCCCCACCTTGTTCTAGATCACCTTGCCTAAGACCTACTGAATGACTCAAGTAAACATGTTTAAAATAACCAAGTGGTCTTTATTAAAGGATTAACTAAGTAATAAGTAAATAAAAAAAGCTTCTAACATTAATTCAATGTCAATCTTAGACAAACACATATTAAAATAGTTACACTTAAAATATCCTTAGTTTTATCGCTAATAAAGAGTCATTGTCCTATGCATTAGGTTCTTAAAGCGTCTCTCTCTCTCTCTCTCTCTCTTTCTCTCTCTCTCTCTCTCTCTCTCTCTCTCTCTATCTCTCTCTTTCTCTTAAGCTACTGCACACTACTGTTTCTTATTATTGCACCTTGCTACCAATACAATTTCACTTAATTTGCAACACCGTTATCACTAATAATCAGCAATTCAGTATTTTAGGTTGAATAAGTTACTTGTATCAGTTTTGCGCACAGGCCTGCTTAATGCTAAAGTACTTATCTCGTATGTTCAGTCACTTATCGTTGAAGGTTGCCCTTGCGATGTTCGGATAGTTCTCCGTTGTTCACTATGGTGATGTCCATTGCACCGGTCTCGGCCTCACATATCTCGGTCCTCTGTCGGCTTCTTCGTTCAAGCGTTCCCGCTCCACCTCGGTGATCCACTGAAAAGTGCGCCACGGTTTATGGCTTTGCTTTCGCATGTTGTTTCCCATGCAACCTCTCGCCGACAGCCCAGTGGTAGGGGTCCATGTCATGGAAAAACAACACAGGTTGGTTTCTTGTCACCTGGTGTCCCAGTGCTTAAGTAATTCCTACCTTGCCCGGTGCTGTACACCACACGAAACCCTTTCACCTGCTGCTAGGTCAAACCACTTACCGTTCGCTACTGTCTCTCTCAGCTGGTGCTCTCTGCATTTGTCTACACTCGTTTCTTGAGCTGATCACTGCCGTTCATCATGCAGGAGGCCCGGCTGGTCTTGCTATTGGATCCACGTTTTACTCTGGCCATGAGAGCATGTTCTTCTTCAAATAAAAATATGGTTCAGCTTACTTTTTTCCGATCTGAACACTTGTGTAACCACATGCAATCTGCTCTTTTGATTCTTCCCTTCCTCACTTTCACTTTTTTCTTTCATTGGTTTTCTTTCTTGACCTCTTTTTTGGTTGGTCGCTGAGGTTAGTTTCTAAGAACTGGCCCCGCAAAGGTTGTTGGCTAGGCAAAGTCGGTCGCACCTTTCCACTCATTGTTCTCCACTCTTATTGGCTTAATCCCCAAACAAAAGAGGTGTTAGGCCTAATTTTCTTTAGCAGTGTCGAGAGAGAGAGATAAAATAATTTTGGTTCACCTTAAATATTATTAAGTTTTGTTAAATATTTCGTTGAGTCACTGTATGTCGTGGTTCATAATAATAAGGATACAGAGCAAAAAAAAGCTCGACCTAACCTGGGCCTTTTATGTAATAACGGATTGAAAATATTGTATCGTCAAAATTGAACTATCTGTCCCTCTCCCCCCAACAATCAAATAAATTTAAGTTTTCACTGAAATTCCCTTATACTAGACTCCTGGGATTAAAAGAAAATTGAAAAAACAATACAGGCTTGCCTATAACACTACATATCTGTAGTGACGGGTCATGTGGAATATTTCAGGAAAGATTACACATGTCTCGTCATAGCTTCTGTGTCCCATCGCTTTTGATAGGGTAGTGTAGTGTCTGCTTCCCAAGTAGAGTTGTTTTAGTTTTCGCTACTTGGGTACGGGAGAATTTTTTTTGTTGTCGATGTGTGTGCAGTTATGTGCCGCGAGAAGCTGGAGTGAGACCTGTCTTGAGCTTATGTAAAAAAAAGAACATAAGCTCAAACGAGTTTTTTACATGCTTATAGCCGGGATATAAAGTCCTAGTTAATATTTAGTTTGGAAGCATTCTCCGGAACCATGTTTTATTTAATGTTAAGTGATTATGTTAGTTCGTTTTAATGAGTTTTATCCACTGCCGCGGCTTGCCCGTCGAATGCCTGAGGTAAGCACATGGAGGCTGATGGACGGTAAGACGCCAAAGCAAATAGATGACAACACTTGGTGAGTTGTTTTCTGCTTATTTCTGACGCAATGAAGGGGAGTATCTGCGACAAACAGTTGAACATTGGAGTGTATCTACTGATGGCCCGGAGAACACTTTCCTCGATTGTATAGTGCCTGTGAGAACTGGTCTGGTTCTGTGCAAGTGTAGGGGCACCTCAGATTATACTCTTGCAAGTTAAATGCACTGACTCCATAATGTTTTGTGCTCTGAGAAGATTCGGTGTAACTGTATTTTGTAGATGTTAAGATTAGTAGTAATTGCTTGGTTGAGTTTCAAATAAAGAGGGAAGTACGCATTTTATGGGAGAGTTCCGATGGGGCTGTTAAGGGCTGTTAGGGCCGCATAGGCTGGCATGTGGTGGTGGGATCCCTGCTTTTATTGCCGGTACCTTTAAGGGGCACATGTCGAGGCCAGCAAGCAGGACGTCCATAAAGCTATTTGCAATCCGAGGCCAATGTGCGTCACCTCAGAGGGTTTCAGTGATTTCCCCTTTCACATATCTGTGTATTGTTAATGGCATGACACGACATTATTTGGGACATCTACTTGGACTTTTGAAAGGTGATGCCATTCGCCCAACAAGTCTGGAGTAGCAATTACTGCGTAAACCAGTCTGCTCGAGGCAGCAATAGCCTAAGGTCCGTAGTTGGACAAACTCGAAGTCAGTGGTTGTGGACTCTGTGCATCCTCCTCCCTCTTTACAGGGCAGGGCCTGGGTGTTATAAGATGCTAAGTAGGTTTCAGTAGAGTAGTGTAATAAGCAACAATGGTTAAGAGTTTGTTATATTGATGCATGGAGCATTGAGGGACCCCTCACAGTGAAAAAGAGCACTACATCGATGATGCAGTTGACATTTTGAATATTGCGATTTTGCAATGTATACTGGCTTGTATTGATAAATTTGGAAATTAAATAATTTGTTTTTATTAAAATTATGCTAGTCCGTTTTCGTGTGTTGCACCCTTAGACACGCCCAAATTCCTGACAAGCTCTCCCCTCGTGATTTCTGGTGGAAGCTTATAGATAACTACAATTAAAATTTGAAATTCCCTATATAGTCTCCACTTTTCTCTCAAAGCACTTTCCTTATACTACTGTTACACTCTGGAATGAACTACCTTTGGAAATTCGCCGAAAGATTGTGGCAAAGGACCCTGCGTTGTCCAGCATAATTACACTTGTAGGTAAACAGAACAATCTCAAAATGTTAAATTATAGCTCCAAATTTGTTAAAAAATAACTCAACCAATACAACAGAGCGAAGGGAGTATCCATTTTATGAAAAATCAGAAAAACAGGAATTCTGGGTTGGATAGCGGGACTTTTTTTTACCTCTTGTTGACTTGCCTCAGATTAAAATACTATCCATCTTCACCACCGGGGAACATCACAGGGTAGTTTTGATCCAAGTTTTATTGCCCTTGGCATAGAAGTTCTTATACCCTCTTGCTGCAGTTGTTCAGATGTTTACAATGCCCGTATAGTTTTTTCTGTTTTAGCTGCAGAGTTTCTCTGACCAACTCGTTCTTTCTCTTTCCTGTAGAGGCACATAAGTTTTTTCCAGTCATCTGGATGTTTGATAGGGAGCTCAAGGGAGACGCGTGTGATTCCTTTTCCTCCTCAATAGACGCTGCCTTATTTATGTCCTGTCACTGCATCATCATTTTATTCTCATTATTAATAACTCTTGGAAACAACTGTTCAATCATCGCATTATCATCATCTCAGTTTCCAAAATATTCACATTCACACAGAATATAGTCCACATTTATTTTTATGAAATGTTTGGATATACTGTGCTACCAAATAAGTTAAGTGATAACCTCGGCATGGCTCTGATGCTTTGTTTTTTGGATTACATTTTGAAATACCTTAAAAATAAATGTATGAAAATGCTTAGAATTAATACAGTAAATGAAAATTCGAAAATAATTTATTTAAAGTCTCATGATGGATGGACCTTTCCAAGTATGGCACTGCTAATCTAAATAATTTCTTACTCCCATAATCTTACTTTAGATGTACACTTGATGTTGTTGCCATTCCCACTCTTCTCCCGATGTCTTGAAGCAAAACTTGGCCAATCATCACTTTGTGTAGTCTAGCGATCGCTGATTCTTCTATTTACATGCTTACCATTTGCTCAATACAGCACGAAGCTAAAGGAGTGCTTCCTCTGTCGTCTTTCCACTCTTTCTCAATAGTCTGCTAACTCTCCATTATCTCCAGGTACTGATCATTTTTAAAGATTTTCAAGAAATTGTTAAGTATAAGAACTGTCAGTGCTAAGAAAAGCCTGAATAAGAGGAATTCTATGCATTGTTACAAATTGAGACTTATCTATATTGCACAATCTTTTCCTTGCATTGTTGGCCATGAGATGTATATTGTGGACCCTTATATTGTGTGGTGCATTGCGTGTTGATACCATAGTCGATACCTATTGTTGCATAAACTTTAACTTGCATTGTTTGTCATAAGATATCTATTTTCTTCTTCATCTTTCTTCTATCGTCTTTCACACTTTCTCAATAGTCTGCTAACTCATTATCTCCAGTTACTGATCATTTTTAAAGATTTTCAAGAAATTGTTAAGTACTAAGAATAACCTGAATAACAGGAAATCTATGCATTGAATTCTATATTGCACAAACTTTACCTTGCATTGTTGGTCATGAGACATATATTGTTGGCTCTTGCATAGTGTTGGTGCATTGCGTGTTGACGCCACTGTTGATACCTATTGTTGTACAGACTTTTATTTGCATTGTTGGTGATAAGATATATATTGTTGGTCCGTGCAGAGTGTTTGTGAATTGCGTGTTGATACCATTGTTGATACTTATTGTTGCAAAAACTTTCTTATCAATATGCCCTGCCATGACCATGAATATCAATTTTTTATCAATAATTATTATTTTTTCGAAATCTGAGGTAGACAGTGACCTTCAGTGACAGTCATGTATGCGAAATTTTATAAAAATCGGAATAAATCTGTAGATTTGTATAAAAAACAAACAAACAAACAAACCCACAAACAAACAAACATCCTTCTTTATATGTATAGTAAGACTAGCAGAGGACCCGGCGTTGCCCGGGATAATTATGCTTGTAAATAAACAGAACAACCTCAAAAAGCTAAATTAAACCTCCAAATTGGTTAAATAATAATAAGTCAATCACTACAATCTAGAGCGAAAGGACTATCCATTCTAAGAAAAATCCGAAAGACAGGAATTTACCTCTTCATTAAAAAAATCCATTCTAGATGATATACCCGGACTTGATTTACCGAAAAAAATTTTTTTAAAGGCTCACAATGGATGGACTTCTCCAAGGATGCTTTCTAGTCTAAATAATTTTTTACTCACGTAAACTTACTTTAGATATACACTTGATGTTGTTTCAATTTCCTTTCTTCTTTCGATGTCTTGAAGGAAAAATTGGATATTCATCACTTTGTGTTGTCTAGCAGCTGGCGATTCTTCTATTTACTTGCTTACCATTTGCTCAGTACAGCACGGAGCTAAAGGAGTGCTTCCTCTATCGTCTTTCACTCTTTCTCAATAGTCTGCTAACTCATTATCTCCAGTTACTGATCATTTTTAAAGATTTTCAAGAAATTGTTAAGTCCCAAGAATTCACTTTTCTAAGAAAAGCCTGAATAACAGGACTTCTATGCATTGAATTCTATATTGCACAAACTTTGCCTTGCATTGTTGGTCATGAGACATAGATTGTTGATCCTTGCTTAGTGTTGGTGCATTGCGTGTTGACACCATTGTTGATACCTATTGTTGCACAAACTTTTATTTGCATTGTTGATCATGAGATATATATTGTTGGTCCGTGCAGAGTATTTGTGAATTGCGTGTCGATATCATTGTTGATACTTATTGTTGCAAAAAGTTTGTCTTGCATTGTTGGTCATGAGATATTTCCACTAGTATGCCCTGCCATAACCATGAATATCGATTTTTCATCAAAAATTATTATTTTTTCGAAATCTGAGGTAGACAAAGACCTTCCTTATGCTTTGAAGGTCATGTATGCGAAATTTTTTCAAGATCGGAATAAAACTGTAGATTTGTATAAACAAACAAACAAACAAACAAACAAACCCACAAACCCACAAACAAAAAAACATCCTTCTTTATATATATAGAAAGATTAGCTGATCTATCCGGCGTTGCCCGGGATAATTATACTTATAGGTCAGCAGAACAACCTCAAGAAGGATGTTGATTTGCTTCAGTTAAACACATGTAATTGTTTCGGGTATATAAAAAAAGACTGTTATGGTTTCTATTGCCTGGATTCGCCAGCCGGGGTTCGAATGCGTTTTCCAGATAATTTTATTTATATCCCAGCTTTTACTCCAAAGCTGGACGGTACACTATTTTTTTGGTTGTCCGTACGGGGCTTAAAGAAACAAATTATCTGGCGTGCCTACTCTTGAGCAAGCTACATATAAATGCCCGTGTGAAAAATATGGTGTTTTCAAGTTAATGCCCACCACACCAAGCGATTGCCCCTGGGCCTTGTTGATACTCATAGCGAATGAAAGCTGCATGGGAAACTGCAATCGCTTTTAATGGAAGGGCATACTTGTATCAGTGAGTATTAATGGAATGCGAGGAATGAATACGTCTTCACCTGCGGATCGTGGCCTCTATTACGTTCGGCAATAGATTCTTCACGGTTAGTCTTGTTCCATTGCACAGCCTTGGTGGGTCGAGGTTACGCAATAGCATGATAGCGGATCCTTTTTTTAAAGTGAGCTTATGTGGCGGCATTCCTGGGGGTTCAAGGAAATTTAAAAATTCTGTAGGGTAATGCACAGCTTGCTTCATCAATAGATGAAAAGATGGCAGAGTTGCCAGGGAGCATTTCCTGAATAAGATCGTTAACATATTTAACGCGGTCGTTTTTTGGAGCTAAAATGGCCAACCATCGATGCGATTTTTAATTTTCTTGTATATCTGGAAACACTTTAGTTATCAGCTCGTCGAGTGAAGAGACCATTTGCAGAAATTTGAGGGAAACGAAATTAGACCGGTGGTGGGGTCGACAGGAACTTCTCCATTGGCGATTAACAGCAATTGCAGTGAAAACTGTTCGGCACTTGTTTCTCCTTGTAAATGAACCCTCATATTCGTCTTGAGATCCATTTTGCGCACATGACTCCATAAGGTCGAGGACTTAAGACAGGCGTAAAGTTCATCGGCTGGCGTAGAGCGTGGAATCACAGGCAGGGTTTGTCTAAAATCTCCTGCCAGGAGGACAACAGTACCGCCCATCAGCCGCCCATTTCCCCATATGTCTTGCAAAGTGCGATCAAGTGCTTCTAGTGCCTTTTTGTGGGCCTTGGTGCATTCGTCCCAAGCGATTAGTTTGCAATTCTTGAGCACTTGTGCCTGACTGGAGCCTTTGCTTATGTTGCAAATGGGTTGTTCTGAAAGCTGCAGTTTCAATGTTAGCTTCAGAGCTGAATGCGCTGTTCGACCACCAACTAACAGTGTAGATGCTGTCCCAGAAGATGCTATAGCCAAAGCAATTTCATTTCTTTGGCGAATCTCAGCCAGCAAAATATTTATCAGAAATGTTTTTCCAGTTCCCCCGGGTGCATCAAGGAAACAAATGCCACCATTTCCATCCTGAATGAGACTTAAACAGCGTCATAGGCTTGCCTCTTGTCTGAGACTAATAGGGGTATATTTTTTTCAAGAAAAAGCTGGAGAGCATTGATGTCATAGTTCCTTTCCTTCCAAAAATCAGTATCTAGGACTTCTTGACCATTTCGATTTGGCGCCTCTAGCCCAAACTGCAAGAGAGTTTTGCCGTTAATAGAGATACATTTTTCCTCAAGAAGTATAAGCGCTTGTTTTATTATTCCCGCTGTATAACTTGAGTTAATGATATGGTTAGCTGTTTGTGCCTCTCTGAGAATGTCTTCAGTTAAATTTTCTTCATATTTATCCCAAAGGCGCTATGGATTTGATGGAACGCACGTCGTGATTATAATGGCAAAAGAACTCCTGAGTTGCTTTGGGAAACACGTAGCAGATGCCTCTGCCAATGTCGTTTCCCAGTGTTGATCGTTTTCAAGCAATCCGTGTTTCTGACATGATTCTCTACAGCTTTCACACACGTGTCCCTCGAAGGTTTTAAGATCATTAAATGATGTCAGTCCTCGCACAACGTGAAGCAACATTCTCAGGTAGTAGCACTCAGCATTGCTGGGATGAACAGTGTAGACACGGCCAATGGCGTCAGTTGCGCATATGGCGGTTTGACCTGGAACTTGGGCTCCCTTCTTCCTCCTGCAGAAAATTTTGCGTTGCGCGTTCCAAGTGTAGTGTTTTGGTACATCGACATAGAGTAATGTCTTTGCAAATGGATCTTGCTGGCACAACTGGAAAAACGCTGTTAATGTTGTGTTTGGAGGCATTTCCACTCTCAAGAGGTTGCATCATGGGCTTACTTGCTTTCTTATAATAGAAACAAAGACAAACTAAATAGCAAGTTTGGTAATTATTTTATTTAACACTTACGCGTTTCGTGAAAACCACATCTTCAGGGTAGGATACAACTACGTTCAGTCAACATTCAAAAAACTTATTCAAAAAATCGATTCATGAATAACATCGATGTATCGGTGCTCGGTTGTAAGAGCCGTTCCACGAAGGTGTTGTGAGTCATCCGCCCCTTCCATGGTATAATACACTCAATCTTGTAATTTATTGCAATTAATTTCATTTATACCATCAATGTTTAATTTGTATTTAATGGTTTATAAATTTTATATTTATTTTCTTCTATTTATCTTTGTAAGCTGTGAATTTATAATTTTATTATTGGTGAACTGTTCAAATAGTCTTGCCATGCCATTGGATTACCTTGTACTTGATTATTGTATGATGATTGGATTCTCTGCTGTTGTAAACCCCTCCAATGAGAAAGGTTTCTGATTGGAGGGGTATGGCCATAAAAACAGGCCTCCGTTCTTGACTGAACGTAGTTGTATCCTACCCTGAAGATGTGGTTTCCACGAAACGCGTAGATGTTAAATAAATTAATTACCAAACTTGCTATTTAGCCTGTCTTTGTTTCTATTTCCACTCTCTCTTGAGCATTCTTTTCTGTAATGTATACTCTCTGTCCGTTCTCTAAGTGAAGGCTTAAGTGGACAACCGTTGGGTATCGTTCGTGAATTTGAAAATTTAAGAGGCGCCAAATAGCCTCATTACTGCTAATATATCTCCCCAATTGGTACTGAGTCACTTCATCCACCGCATTTTCATTGGCTAACCCGAAAACGGCCATGTCACCGCGTTTAGTGACGTATATGCAAATGTACTTAATTGATTTAACAGAGTGGCAGTATTCGACATTGATGTGTGCTTGAAACATTTTTGTAAGAAGAAGGGAATAAGGCACAACCCACCTGTTATCAATTTCGATATCTCTGTTTTGGTTGTTAACCTTAACTGTAACAGTCGCTGTGAAGCCCCCATTTTCAGGTTTCCGTCTTCTGTAAAAAGGGTAACCATCGTTGGCTGATTGCGTCTCATCAGTGAATTGTCGCGGATAGTTCTTAGTACATTTGCCATCTTTCATGCACGGTGCCTTATGGTTTAAAGGTCCGCACGGCCCATGGATCATGTTCTTTTACTCTACTTCGAATAGCAGTGGATACTGTTGAAGATCTGGCGGCTCAGCAGAAATTATGTCATCCATTTCAGTCGGTCGGATTTTTTCTTTAAGCCATACCAACATGTGTGCATGTGGAAGACCTCGCTTTTGCCATTCGACCGAATACATCAAACAGCGGGTTTCTCCAAATATATGACTTTTCGTAATAACATCAGTAAATTTGATTAGTTTTTGCTTAAATATTCTCGCTGTTAAATCATGACGATCAATCGGTGATTGGCCTTCCAAAAGCTCAACTGTAATCTCTAGCCACTTAGGGTTGCACTTAATGGTTATAAAAAGATCCGGACGGCCATGATTGCGGCCATAGGACATAGCGTCTTGAGCATATTCGTGCATGTGTCTCGGACTGCCAGTTAACGTAGCTGGTAATATTACCATCCTTCCTATATCAGTGACATTTCGGTCATTAGCCACAGCATCCCGTAGATGAATATAGTCATCAACACGCAGTTTTTTCTGATTTAACCTAATATAAAGAAGCCGTTCACATTCGACTTTCGCGTACATATCTACGATATATTGATGAAACAACTGGCGGAATCGGAAGATGTTGTTTGAGGATCCCTCTCTCAGCATAATGCGGTATGCAAAGAACTCCGTAAAAGATACATTTTTGCGTCGTATTTCCTGTGAGAGGATCGATTTGTTTTATATTAAAGTGGTAACCATCCTCGCCATCAAAGAAGATAAGAGGATACTGCAGAGCATCATATTAACGGTGTGTTTCTGGAATCCTCAACAAATTTTCACTTCATCTCTGAACAATTATGTCACGGCTATCGTATTCTTCCAGATCAACCATGAGTATGGCTACATCTTTAATGGTTGGGGCGTTAGAGCGCCGTTCATGTTCACCAGATGGCCTCTTGTCTGCCCGTATGACTACTTTGTACTCGTCTGTAGGCATCCTTTCTAGTGCTGTTTTAAACATTTTTACCAGGTGGTTGTGCGAATGAAATAGTCTCTGCAGACTTAAAACGATGTCTTGTCGCACGCCAGATATATTAGCACATCGTTGATCAGCCTCTAATATTTCATCGCCCATGAAGTAAACTTGAAGAAATTTTGGATTTTCACCTGGAAGGGGAAGAAGTGATCCAGCTCTGTGGTAAATTTGACCCTGAACCTTAAAAGTAGGCATGAATCCACCTTCTTTCACTATTGATGACGCGCCAAACGATGTCATTTGGAAGCTTGAATTGTATGTCCTTATATTTTTTAGGAAATAATTGGAATCTGCTGTGTTACCATATAAGTAAGATAACAATGGTTCTGGAGGCTCTTTAAGTCGCGGCAGCTTCACTTTTCCATTAGAGCAACATATTCCTGGTGGTTCCCATTTATATTTCTTTGCCTGACAATGGTTACATACAACATCCATCCTTCCTATTAGGACTTTAGGGTGATTACAGTAATCGTATTCAGAATTGTAATTAAATGCCGCTAATTTTAAATCAGAATGTCGATTCGCCACCCTTAATTCTTCCGTTCTACGTCGAACTCGTTGTACACGTAGCTCTCTTTCCACCGAAGTTACCCTTGCCCTTCACGTTGCAGCTCGCATACGTTCCTGGTGTATACGAAGCTCTCTTTCCTCCGACGTTTCCCTTGCCCTTAATGTTGCAGCTTGCACATGCTTTTGCTGTAGACGAAGCTCTCTTTCCTCCGAAGTTTCCCTTGCCCTTGACGTTGCAGCTCGCATACGCTCCTGCTACAGACGAAGCTCTCTTTCCTCCGAAGTTTCCCTTGCCCTTGACGTTGCAGCTCGCATACGTTCCTGCTGTATACGAAGCTCTCTTTTCTCCGAAGTTTCCCTTGCCCTTGTCATTGCAGCTCGCGTACGCTCTTGCTGCAGACGAAGCTCCCGTTGTTCAGATATCTCTGATGCCCGGACAGTTTTTTGTCTCTTAGCTGCAGGGTTTCTCTGACCAATGCTCTTTCTTTTCTTTGGTGGCATTACGATAAGTATGAATAATTATGGTTACTTCGAACGATTATTAAATAGCACAACACGGATAAATCGTATGCTTTTTTGGTTTGATGATTCGAGTTGATGCATTTTTTAGGTTATGCATTGCTCAAACGTGCCAAACACACACTTTTCCCAAACGTCTGAACGCTTTTAGGGAGCTGAAAGAAGACACGTGTACCTCCTTTGCCTCATCGAGAGAGACTGCCTATCTATATCGTCTATTATATCCATTTCCTGTTCATTGTTAATAATTCTTGGAAACGAATGTTCTGTCATTGCATCATCATTTTATGTTCATTAAAGAATAAATCATTAGATGGTCAGTGAGGGTTTTAATGGTACGCCTACCTCAGCTGTTCGAATTAATGATGAAAAATAGGAAAGAAAATCCGGGCTGCGGAATTTTCTTTCGTATTTTTCATCATTATATTCATTGTTATAATTCTTTGAAAAGAACTTTCTATCATTACATCATCATTTTATGTTCATTGTTATAATTCTTGGAAACGAATGTTCTGTCATTGCATCATCATTTTATATTCATTGTTATAATCCTTTGAATAATTTTGTGCTCATTATTATTGGTGAATTGCGCATTGAGAATATTGTTGATGCGAACACGACGGGCCTATTGTTGCACAAACTTTGCCTTGCATTGTTGGTCATGAGATATTTCTCATTAACATGCCCTGCCATAACCATGAATATCGATTTTTTATAAATAATTATTATTTTTTCGAAATCAGAGGTAGACAGTGACCTTCCTCATGCTTTGACGGTCATGTATGCGAAATTTTATCAAGATCGGAATAAAACTGTAGATTTGTATAAAAATCAAACAAACAAACCCACAAACAAACCCACAAACAAACAAACATCCTTCTGTATATATATAGAATACTAGCAGAAGACCCGGCGTTGTCCGGGATAATTATGGTTGCAGGTAAACAGAAATACCTCAAAAAGCTAAATTAAACCTCCAAATTGGTTAAATAATAACTCAATCACTACAATCTAGAGCGAAGGGACTATCCATTCTCAGAAAAATCCGAAAGACAGGAATTTACCTCTTCACTGAAAAAAATCCATTCTAGATGATATACCGGGACTTGATTTACTGAAAAAAAAATTATTAAAGGCTCACAATGGATGGACCTCTCCAAGGATGCCTTCTAGTCTAAATAATTTTTTACTCACGTAATCTTACTTTAGAAGTACACTTGATGTTGTTGCAATTTTCTTTCTTCTTTCGAAGTCTTGAAGCAAAAATTGGCCATTCATCACTTTGTGTAGTCTAGCGGTCGCCGATTCTTCTATTTACTTGCTTACCATTTACTCAATACAGCACGGAGCTAAAGGAGTGTTATTTCAGTGAAAAGAACTTTCTATCATTGCATCATCATTTTATGTTCATTAATGACATGAGGAAGGTCACTGTCTACCTCAGACTTCAGAAAAATAATAAATATTGATAAAAAATCGATATTCATGGTTATGGCAGGGCATATTAATGAGAAATATCTCATGACCAACAATGTAAGGCAAAGTTTGTGCAAAAATAAGTGTCAACAATGGTATCAACATGCAATTCACTCTGCACGGACCAACATTATATATCTCATGACCAATAATGCATAGAATACCTGTTATTCAGGCTTTTCTTAGAAAAGAGAGTTCTTAGTACTTAACAATTTCTTGAAAATCTTTAAAAATGATCAGTAACTAGAAATAATGGAGAGTTAGCAGACTATTGAGAAAGAGTGAAAAGACGACAGAGGAAGCAGTCCTTTAGCTCCGTGCTGTATTCAGCAAATGGTAAGCATGTCAATAGGAGAATCTGCGATTGCTAGACTACAGAAAGAGATGAATGGCCAAGTTTTGATTAAAGACATCGAGAGAAGAAAGAGAAATGCAACAACATCAAGTGTACATCTAAAGTAAGATATGTAAGTAAGAAATTATTTAGACTAGCATTGGCATCCTTGGAGAGGTCCACCTATTGTGAGCTTCCCGAGTATTGGTCAGAGAAACTCTGCAACTAAAAGAGAAAAAGCTCTATGGGCATTTGAAACATATGAACAACGGGAGTTTTCCACAAAGTAAGAGGGTATAAGAGCTTCTACGTCAAGGGCAAGAAAAACTTGAGTTTAAAGTATCTTCTATTAATGAATTGGGAGGTAAGTTATAATTTAATTTTTTGAGATTGTTCTCTTTACCTATAAATGTAATTATCTCGGGCAATGCTGGGTACCTCAGCTAGTTATATATATAGAAGTAGAAGATAGAAGAAGATTAAATATCCAGAGGGAAGGTTCGTCACTTTTGCCACCCAATGTGACAATGAAACGGCTAGAAAATAGCAAGGAAATGGTACAGATTTTTTGTTGATTGAATGTTGGATGGGGCAGCGTGTCAACTGGTGGAGTGCCTTCAGCATCTTGTCCGCGAGGTTAAGGGCCGAATCATTAGCACAGCCCTCGAAAGAGTTCAAGGGCTACTTGAAAAACCCAGATTCCAATCGTTAACGCATTTACCGTCTCCCCTCATAAGAGTGTTGCTTGACCCTGTCCTTGAAGAAACCAGTCATTGGTTTGAGGATATTTTTAACGAAAGTGACGAAATTTTCGCACGGAAAGGGTCACGTTGCTAGGCAACAACAATGGAGGATATAGGTCAATGAAAAGTAGTGATGCAACTTCTGAGAAACGTTTCTAAAAAGAAAAGAAAACCTTTTGTTTTGTGTTGCCTACACAAATAAAGCTTATTTAACAAAAATTTTTTGCATTAAATAAATTATTAAATAGTTAAATATATTTTATTATTTTACTTTTCTTAAATATTCTTTTAGGCTAATTAAGGGAATTAATAGTTCATAAGCTTAATAAAAGAAACCAGAAAAATTTTTAAATACTGCTTCATATCAATACATTAAGTAATATTACTGTTTCGTATAAAATACTAATAATTTTTAATAGCACAAATGTTAGAATGCGCATATAACTTAAAAATATACATGCATGTTTATAAAATAATAAAGGCATACATTTATACGCATAGTCTGAATTTCGCCACAGCAGATTTTCTTCCCTCCCCACGCCTCTATTCGTTTGAACTCCTCCATTTCAAAATGAACGTTTTTAAATACGATGGTATCTCTCAACAGGATATAATGATACCTTTCAATTAGAGGCATTTTATAACTTGTTCGTTTTTCGCGCTGAAGTAAAAACAATGCAATGGCATGACATTTTTACTACGAAGCGATGAAATGGCTGCCATGCTGTTTCACCATATCAGCGAGGTGGAGTAGAGAATTCGCTCCTCAAGTGGCCAAAATTGGCCACTTGAAATTTGGAGTGACAAACTCTCTTCACACTCCAATATAATGCGTTAATGATGAGATGAGGGCAAATCTCTCCTCGAAAGCAGTCACTGGAGTAGAAAACCTTACTTGACTGGACTGTTACAGCGCCTAATGATTCGGCCCTTAAGCTATGTTCGCTGGCAAGGAGGCTGGGGGTGGTGGAAGCAGTGTGGGCGGTCGTGTGGAACGGCAGGTGAGGACAGTTGGACCACTCATGGCCCAGGTTACCAGATCATTATGGACTCTGCGATGGAAACCAATTTAGTGGAGGATGATGCCCAGGTGGCAAGTAACCATGGTTGTGTGAATGGTACGTGTTTGAGGAGAGGAAGCAAGGTGATGGTGTTAGTGGCAGGGTCTCGTTTTGGGAGCTGTTTTGGCCCCTTCATTGTAGTGGGCTTGGGGTTCCGGTCGTTAGTCAAGCTTAAGGGGGTCCGGTTTGGGGATTTTCAAGTAGTACACAGGGCCAGAATCCAGGAAGTTCAGGCTCCAAGGAGGCCCTGGGATACAAGGAATGGGGCCAGGCTGGTGAAGCAATATGTCGATAAGGGCACTAGTATGCTGGCAGAGGATGTGGACATGTGCTGTCACGAAAGTGCAAGTAGCTTTTTTAGTGTGAGCAGCAGTATTGTACCCACCTCCACAGTCGAGAGGCCCTATGTACCTGAGGTAAGCCAATCCAGACACGTGCTAGGCAAGGTCGAGGGGCAAGTGGTCAGTGAAGAATGCTCTAGGGGATTGGTGTGCAACGCAAGGTCGGAAGAAATTAGAGGGACAACCCAAGATATGTAAAGATAAAGGTAGCACCGATCAGCACATTGTCTGAATGATGACATGGCAGATCACATGAACTATGACGTCGACGCGAGGACAAATGGAGCAAAATAAGCAATGCTTGTATTCATTTACCTTATAAATATCTCTTGCAATTTTTAATAAAAGCCGACAGGCCACTGATTATTCAGATAATAGAATTATTTTATATAAAGGAGAAAGCCCAGTAACTTTTAAAACACACTATATAAGTGATATAATATAATTAGATATTTTCAAAAAAAAAAAAATTAAGTTCATCAGGCAGGTTGATAGAAGACATGGCCAACTGACCAAGTTAAAAACAAAGAAAACAAGTCTTATAAAATTTTATTTTATTTTAAACAATTTTATAAATTTGTATACTTAATAAAATCATGCCAGCCTCGTTGGCCGAGAGCGCTGGGGTGCAGGCTTCAGTGGTAGGTTCTCGAGATCCTCGGGTCGCAAGTTGAATCCTGCTGTGGCATGGATGTTGTGTTTGTGCCTTACTAATCATGCAGAAGGCAACAGAAAACCACCGTATTACCATTTCTAGTTCGCCAGTATCAATTGGTAGGAGATGGCACATGAAAGAGAGAGAGTAAAATCATAAAACTCAAAAAACTTAAAATTATTCAAAGCATTTTAAAATGCACTTTTCCCTATTTAACATTATTTATCTTTTATGAGCTTTTTTTTTATCACGAAGCTCAATGTTAAAATTCCTATTCTTTTGTTTCAACTAACATGCATGTAGTCTATATAGAAATTTGTTCTGGATATAGAAATTTCTGTTCTATTTTATTAAATTTCTATATCCACTGACTCTGCATGGAGCTCATGCAGCCTGAGAATTTTGCTCCTGGCGGTGAAATATTGTTGTTAAACTCACTGTGTCTAAGCAGTTTAGAGTGCCTGATTTGTTAAAGATTGAATGATATTTTTAAATAATAATTAAAATATTAATTTTATATAATAATTAAAATAATTAAGTAACTTGCCTTTTTCAATTTTTTGCATTTGCGGGGCCATTGCACAGTTCGCATCCAAGATTCAATAATTTTTTTATTCATGTTTTATAATTAATATTTATTTTTAATATTTTTTAAACATTGTCAGCATTTTTATTATAAATTCTGATATTATTTTTTTATCTTTTTTTATATGCAACGAATTTATTACTCTATTTAAGACAGTCCCTTTAGCATTGCCTTCTATGTATTGTCTGCCCTGCTGTCTTTTGCGTGACTTCACGGCCCAACAACCAATGACAGTAAAGTTGGCTGATCGGTGCTACTTTTATCTTTATATACCTTGGGGAGAACCATTGAAGACCTGAAAGAAAACATCAAGCGTGAAATTGCTGTTATTGACAGTGACATTTTGGAGTGTAACATTGTCTTGTGTGCATGTTGCGGGAGGGCATTTTCAACAGGTTTGTAAAGGGACTTGTTTTCCATTAAATAAAGTTCATTCAGGTTCCTACAGTTTGCCTTTATGTTAACACGTTCCATAGTTTATGAAATTTTAAAGGGTCAGCCCCAAGTGGGACACCCTGCATATATATGTTTGTTCTACCACGGCCTTCAAGATACTACCAGGCCTGAACATGGAAAAGATAAAACATTATTACGTCAAACTGGTGGTGCTATTACAGAAGTTAGTTCAATGTCACAATCTTAATGCTTCAAATACAGTATTGATGTCATGTTCAGGCCTGGTAGTTTCTAGGAGGCCGTGGTTCTACCCATGATTACTGTTGATATTAAAGTTTCCTTTTTATACAACGCTGTTGCTTCATTGCTTTGAGCTCATAACATCTCTCGCGAGTCAAAAACAACCCGTACCTCACCGCTTGGGAGCCGTTTATGCTTGGGTCTTGTGGTTCAAGACCCTCCCCCACATTTGGGTGTCCACATTCTGGTGCCCAAACAGGGACTCGCTAATTCGGAATTTCCCGGATTTCAGAGTCTCAAAGCAACGTCGCTGCAGATTCTTTGATTGCTAATATTGCTTGGGGTAATTGATTTCTTTTTTTGTCTATTTTATTGCGCACGCTCGAAGCATGCAGATCGTTTGGCATTCCAAACGAATATTGTGGGGTTAATTTTGGTTCTTTGGTATCATCAGAGACGCCATGCCTAATGATGGTGCAGTCGGAGAGAGTGTTGAGGCCGCACAGGAGCCAAAGATGGCTGGGTATATGGGAATAGGCCCGTATTCTCTGGAGATGGGGCTGGAATCAGTGTTTCTGAGTTTCTCAAGGTGGTTCCTAGTATTGGGGCTTTGGCCCACTGGACCGATGACATTAAACTCTCGGTTGCTAAGGCAAAGCTCAAGGGAAACACTGCACAGAAAGCAACAGAATATTAGCTGTTCAACTTCGACAGCTATGCCCTATTCCATGCCCGCTTTGGCCAGATTTTTGGAAAGTTTAAGGTGGACAGGGATGTCGTTCAGCAAAGAAGGGAGACAGTAATTGAATTTTCCAGTTCCTTGCAGCTGGTGATGGATCACTTCCTTCAGGCAAATCCAGTGATGGAAGCATCCAGGGAGCAATTGCTGCTGCAATGGTTTTGGCATGGGATATTACTGGCACACAAGAAACTGCTAATGGTCACGGCTCCAACGACTTTCAAACTGGCACTCAAGTACGCATTAGAGTCTGAGGAGGTCGAATGGTGCCATCAGGGGGAGTCAAGTGGTGTTGAGTTGGCTGGAGCAACCGGCTGTTCCTGCCAATATTCAGGCATCGTCACCTCTTCGGATCAAAAGGAGCGAGAAGAGCCCTGTGAAAGCAGCGGTGGACATTGCTGAGATGGAGTGTCCATGTAGACAAGACTTCCGAGAGCTCAAGGGATGCTGGAGAAGCTGCTGAAAGAGGGCAGTGGGAAGCCACAGCCCCCGAAAAGTAGTGTAATGTGTTTTAAATGTGGTGCACCAGGGCATTATGCCTGGGACTGTCGCTCTATGGGATGCCAGGACAGTTGCAAGCAACCCTGGTAGATGATGGATCCATTGTTCTCAGACGCAGGAAAGACAGACTGTACCGAGTCGGGGTGCAGATTCAGGGTCAGTGGTTGATATGTTAGTTGACACAGGGTCTCATGTGTCCTTGGATGAAAAGCCCTGTCATCAGCTGTCACAGGCCCCCATTCACGTGTTTGATATGATGGTATGAGGAGTAAATGGTGGATGTATGCATATGAAGCAGTAACTCACATTGGATATTAATATCTGCATAAGGGCATTGTCCCGATGGGATATTAGGGACCAATGTGTTGGATGGGGGTGGCCTTTGTTTATTCATCAGTGGCAGTGATTACTGGAAAGAATGCCAGTGATAAAGAGGTTGTAAGTAAGCCAAAGTCATCGAATCTAAAGGAGGAGCACCTGAGATTGAACTAGACCCCATCTGTGATGTCATGATCTGAGAAACTGGGACGCAATGGGGGCCTGGTAAAAATGGAATACTTGTTCAAGGGACAATATGCATAGGCTTCATGGGACAATGAGCCCTGGCACGTGGGTGATGGTAGTGGCCGGTGGTGAGTTAGGAGGTCGCTGTTTTGGCCCATTTATGGTGTTGCAGCGGGTAACAGGAAACACGATCCGAGTTAGAGGTCTGAGATATGGGGACACCCAGGTTGTTCACCAGCACCGGGTGCAGACAGGGAGTCCTCTTCACTATCCCAGCCCTGCTCATTGTGTCAAGATACCCATGTCAAGGGACATAGCAGTGGGAACAGATGAGGCCATGGTATCGAAGGTGGATGTGGGTACCTTGTGTGAGGTTAGCAAGGGGAACAATGGTGGCTGTCAGCTAGGTGTCCTAGAGTCCACTGTGGTGTGGAAGGCATCAGTGGGGCAGCCATGCAGCAGGCAATGAGGCCTTCCAATGGTCAGTGTGAACCAAAAGCTCTTGTGCAGTTGCGTACTGCGGACGACATTCAGTGATGAAATTATGGATGATGGACTAGGAGAGGTTCCATTGGTTGTGATGCAGCACAAGCCATTTGATAAGGGACCAGCCAATATAAGACGTATATGTACACAGCATATGAGTCCCGTAGGCAGGCTAAAAGAGCTGCTCAGTAGAAAATGCTTCATCCCTGTCCCTGGTAAATTAAACAGTACAGAGAGTACAAGTGTATTTATAAGGATTGTGAGCTCAGTCACCTGACAACCACTTTGCAAGATCCCAGGAGGTGGCATCCTTGCTAATTGAGAGAATCTAGCAATTAACTGAAAATTAAAAAACAAACAATACACCTTGAATCAAACGTGGATAATTAGAGGTGTGTGTAAATAGTCTTGGAAAAAAAATTTGATTGGCCTAAAAGCAAAAGAGAGTTAGTAATGAATCAAAACATTGTGATGGCCCTATACATTCATCTTTTGCAGCCAGAAGGAGTGTATAAGATGTTCAACCTGCTTTGAACCAAATCTTAAAAACCTTTTGCTATGAGTGTCATTAAATGAGACACATAGCACCATCACCCCAAAGACCAAACCCAAAAGGACCACAACCAAAAACGATCATATTTGAAAACGACCACACAGAAAACCACTTCAAGCAACAAAATATACCCACAAAAACCATGTCGAGTGACGGAGTATACACAAAATTTAGAAAAAACAAAGAAAATCAGGACCCTCCCTCACAAATAACCTCGAGGTTCAGAGCCAGCAACAGGATCCCAGGGGACATCAGCACGTTCCAGAGCAGACTGAGAACAAACAAAAAATTTGTGTCAGCACCTTTGATCTTTCGGGAAATCACCCCCTCCACATTCCATTTGGAATTTGACTTGTACCATAGCTACTATCAGATGAAAAATAGATGTCTTTCAAAAATTTTTACAAATTGGAAGTAGAATTTGGAAGCTATGCCAAAACAGCATTAGAGCTGATTTCGCATTGGAACGGAACGCATTTTACCAGTTCCTTACTGTAATTGTATATGGATCTTATTATAAAATAATCATATTTATAGAAACATTTTGAGTATCATGTAATCTTATAGTAGTTGTTAATGTAGCCTCGTTTTCGATTTACTGGTTAACTCGAAAACCAGATAACTCAAATTTTTCATCATTAATTTGAACAGCTGAAGCTAGCATATAATAAAACCCTCACTGAACATCTTACGAATAATCTTTAATCAAATTTTTTATCTCATTTGCTGAAGATTCGAGTTATCAGGGTTCGACTGTATGTATCTGATTCAAATTTGAAACTGGAATTGTAAGTTCCAGAGTGCTGGAGGAAAAGGATGAAATGGATGAAAAGGGGACAAACACAATCATCCATGCCCTTGCTGGGACTCAACCCGTGACTTGCTGTTTTCGAGAGTGGCAAGACCTGCGCCTTATAGGTGGATTTCCATGTGTGCATCTCTGTGTGAAATGATTCATTTTCTGCCCAAAATGGCAGTTTCTACCAATTTCCCTGTCCTAGTTTAGCTGCTCATATAAAACATGCTTAGACATCCTGCGGATTTCTCTGGGCAGAAAATGATATTATAGATAGGATTCCATGCATAGAGTCCTCTCACTTTGTTGTCAAGATGTTTGTAACCCCTATTATCTATCACATTATTTGATGAATTCTTCTATACAAAATAATATATAAAATTATAGATGTAATTGAACTATAATTTTATTTATTTATTTGTTTGTTTTTTATTTATTTATTTTTAGCCTAATTAAAAATCTTAATTAAAAGAATATATATTTTTTGAGCTTCATCTTCTCTTCTCTTCTATATATTGTAATGATCCTCGCCTCCCACCCCCACTGAGTGACCAAAAAATTATTAAAAAAAAGGAAAAATAAAATATTACTTATTTGGAAAAACAATCTTGGAAACGTACTCAACAATGATAACGAAGCGCAACAATGTGGCTATTATTATCAAACTGGAAAAGTACTTAACGTAAGTTGTTGCCTGGCGATGAGAAAAAAACGAGGAGACAAATTCTGCAATGCGAAGGGCAAGCGACTCATCTCGGAGGGCTTTCGCGACTGAAGAAAAAGAAAGACAACGACAAACGACTTGACCTCAGAATGGAGACATATCACAGAGTGCTGTGAACCTTTGACTGGATTCAACATCAGGAATTCATAAGATTTGCAACCACAACAACTAATTAATCACTAATTAATTACCTTTGACGACTACGGAAAAAGTTATATCCATTTCTTTTATTTTTCGTTTTGGGGGCCTGGTGATGGAGCTGATTTTGTTAACATCAATCAGACAACATATAAGAAATAGTACGGATGAGGATTTATAGCCGTACTGCTCTTTTCTTGGGTCTAGGGTGGACACCCCTCTACTAACGTTACCCTACTTTATCCCGAAATTATTAGTTTAGATTTAGTTTTTGCCCCCCCCCCACTCAGTCCAAGTCTTTTCCATCCCCGACGAGGACAATTTCTTCAAGTGGTGACACTGTATGACGATTGTAGCCCCAGACGAACCCCTTAATTTCTTGTTGACGAACTCTATGCAGATTTTAGACCTAAAGTAAAAAAAAAAAAAAAGTAAAAAAATATTAATAAGGATAAAATAAAGAAAGAAGTAAAATAAAGAGAAAGACAATTACCCAATTAATGAGACTTAACTAGAGAAAAATACTTCAATCCAGGACTAGAAGAGGAAAAGACAAACTAAAATAAGAAAAACGTTTATGTTAATACTGAGATAATAGACTCATAATTAATTATTTGAAAGCGTAATAAACCTCAATTAAGTTGATGTAATTAAAATTAACTTAAATAGTTAATAAATACAACTGAAAAAAAAAAAAAATTAACAAATAACAAAAGAATAAATATATAAGTAAAATCAAAATAAAACTAAAAAATCAAATAAAGAGCTGACGTTTCGGATAGAGCCTATCCTTTATCAAAGCAAAAAAAGGATAATTCTCTAAAAGCAAATAGAATATTAGCTTTTAAAATTTCACTTTCATATGTTTCATACGTTTTTATAATTTCACTTTCATATGTTTCATCCTATTATATTTTTCTCGCCGCCCCCTTATTATTTCCTATTTGTCCTCCGTCTTGTCCTATCCCAACAGTTCGTCTAATTAATCTCATTTGTTCTCTTCTTGTTTGTCAGCCAATAACGCCTTACTAATCCCCATGCAAACTATACATAAACCCGTCCGTTAGTACTACTTTCATAACTTCAGGATACTTCTCTAATATTCTATTTGCTTTTAGAGAATTATCCTTTTTTTGCTTTGATTAAGGATAGGCTCTATCCGAAACGTCAGCTCTTTATTTGATTTTTTAGTTTTATTTTGATTTTACTTATATATTTATTATTTTGTTATTTGTTAATTATTTTATTTTTCAGTTGTATTTATTAACTATTTATTGCATTCCAGGGTTTTTGTGTCTCGTCCTTTTCTCTTATCAATATCCATTCTTTAAAATTAACTTAAAGAGAATACTTACCAAATGTGATTTTGCAGAAACTGAAACGACCGAAAATAACCCTTTCTCATTGACGACTTCTCCCCGATAATGACGAAAAAATAATTACGACTTGAAACTTGTTTAGAAGAATTTATTTGTGCAATATTATTATTACAGACATTTATTCTTTACTTTTTTCTAGACAATGTTGATCTCAATATTTTAGTGAAAGACTCAATTGAATAGACTGTTATTTACTTGCAATTTTTAACAATTTGCTAATTCCTTTTTTTCTTTTGTTTAACCTCAACACCTGTAGCATGCCTGATTTATTTAAGTGTTATTAATTAATCTTTTGAGAATAAATGTTACCCTTCACAGGTTTTTAGGAGGGACCAACCAATTATGTCTGGTATTTATGCCCCTATACGAATTTAAGATCTTATTTAACAGAATTTCGAGTCACCTGATTGATCTGTACACCCGACCAAGAATAGGGACGTTACAATATATAAAGAAGGATGTTTGTGGATTTGTTTGTTTGTTTGTTTCTTACACAATTCTACAGTTTTATTCCGACCCTGATGAAATTTTGCATACTAGACTTTCAAAGCATGAGGAAGGTTTCAGATTTCGAAAAAATAATAATTATTGAAAAAAATCGATATTCATGGTTATGGCAAGGTAAATTAATGAGAAATGTCTCTTGACCAACAATGCAAAGCAAAGATTGTGCAACAGTAGGTATCAACAATGGTTTCAACACGCAATGCACCAACACTATGCAAGGATCAACAATATATATCTCATGACCAAGAATGCAAGGATCAACAATGTATATCTCATGACCAAGAATGCAAGGCAAAGTTTGTGCAATATAGATAAGTTTCAATTTGTAACAATGCATAAAATTCCTGTTATTCAGGTTTTTTTTAGAAAAGAGTGTCCTTAGTACTTAACAATTTCTTGAAAATCTTTAAAAATGATCAGTAACTGGAGATAATGGAGAGTTAGCAGACTATTGAGAAAGAGTGGAAAGACGATAGAGGTAGCACTCCTTTAGCTCTCTGCAGTATTGAGCAAATGGTAAGCAAGTAAGTAGAAGACTACACAAAGTCATGAAAGGCCAAGTTTTGCTTCAAGACATCGAGAGAAGAAATGGAATTGCAACAACATCAAGTGTACATCTAAGGTAAGATTGCGTGACTAAGAAATTATATAGACCTGCAGTGGCATCTATTGTGAACCTTAAAAAAGTTTTTTTTTCGAAATATCATTAAGATTTTTATTATATTAATTCTAAGCGTTTTCATGTGTTTATTTTTAAGATATTGCAAAATTTAATCAAAAAGAAAAAGTCCGAATCACGCAAGAGTTATCACCTAGCTTATTTGGTAGCACAGCAGATCTAAGCTTTTCATAAAAACACATTTTGACTATATTCTGTGGGAATGTGTATATTTTGGAAACTGAAATGCTGATAATGTGATGATTGAACGTTCGTTTGCAAGAATTATTAATAATGAGCATAGAATGATGATGCATTACTAAGGCAGCATCTATTAATAAGGCAAAAGAGTCACGCATGTCTCCCTTGAGCTCCCTGTCAAATGTCCTGATGCCTGGCAAAAGTTTATGTCTGGTAAGAAAAGAGAAAGAACGAGTATTGGTCATAGAAAATCTGCAACTAAACAGAAAAAGCTATATGGGTATTTGAAACAAATAGCAAATTTGTTTGCAACTCGGCTCCTATACAACCTATGTCCATTTAATTTTGATGATTCACTGGGAGCAACTTACCAGTTAATTGTTCCCATTCAGGCGCGTGCACGTCCATTGGTTCCGAGATGTGTTCTCGAAGCGTGCACATGTTTGGCCAAATTATCCTGTTTTCCACTGAAAACCACCCAAATGTGTAAATTTCCAATTTCGAGCAAACGTTTGGCCAACACGAGTCTAAAGTATATAGTGATGCTCCACAGTGGTGACCGCTAGACTACTCAAAGTGATGAATGGCCAAGTTTTGCTTCACCACGTCGAGAGAAGATTGAAAATTGCAACAACATCAAGTGTACATCTGAAGTAAGATTACGTGAGTAAGAAATTATTGGAGAGGTCCATCCATTGTGAGCCTTTAAAAAATATTTTTTCATTAAGAATTTTTACTGTATTAATTCTAAGCGTTTTCATGTGTTTATTTTTATGATATTACAAAATTTATTCCAAAAAATAGTCCGAGCCACGCTAGGGCTTTCACCTAGCGTATTTAGTAGCACAGCAGATCCAAGCATTTCCTAAAAATTCTTTCTGACTATATTCTGTGGGAAAGTGTATATTTTGGAAACTGAAATGCTGATAATGCGATGATTGAACGTTCGTTTCCAAGAATTATTAACAAAGAGCATAAAATGAAGATGCACAGACAAAACTTTAATAACGCAGCGTCTATTGATGAGGTAAAGGAGTCACACGTGTCTCCTTTGAGCTCTCTATCAAACGTCCAGACGAATAGCAGAAATTTGTGTGTCTGGAAAGGAAAGTGAGGGAATGGGTATTGCTCAGAAAAACTCTGCAACTAAAACAGATAAAGCTATTCGGGCTTTTGAAACATCTGAACAACGGAAGTTTCGAACAGAGCAAGAGGGTATAAGAGCTTCTATGTCAAGAGCAAGAAAAACTTGAGTCTATAGAATCCGGAGATGGTCCGCAGTGGTGAGGCAAGTCAAGAAGACTTTAGATAAAGTCCCGGTGTATCACCTAAAATTCCTGTGTTGTATTGATAGTCCCTTTGCTCTGTGTTGTATTGATTGAGTTATTATTTAACCAATTGGGAGTTATAATTTAATTTTTTGAAAATGTTCTGTTTACCTACAAGTGTAATTATCCCGAGCAACTCCGGATATGTCTGCTAGTCTATATACAAGTTCTTTATAATTAAAGTTCCATTTTGACATGGCCATAAAAAAAGGACCGAAGCTATAATACTTGATAATATATTATACAAGAGGGCATGGGAAGTTCATAACCACCAAAAAAAATAATTAGTTCAAAAGGTGACCACCAGCATGGAATGGCGGTCTATGCAATATTCGTATAAGAAATTAGACACGAAGACACAGGTTAACAAGTCTCCAATCGTTACTAAAATTAGTTACATGTTGAATGTGGCCTCCACCATTTACTGTAAGCAGGTTACATCGGATTACTGCGTTCTCAACTGTATACGAATATTACATAGAGCGCCATTTCACTGAACTAGGATTAGCTTTCAGTCCAGTAGTTTTCTTTTTATGGCCATGTAAAAATTGAATTTTAATTACAAAGACCTTGTATATAAAGAACTAGCAAAGTTACCCGACATTGCCCGGAATAATTACACTTGTAGGTAAAGAGAACAATCTCAAAAAATTAATTATAACTCCAAATTGATTAAATAATAACTCAATCAATACAACACAGAGCAAAGGGATTATCCATTCTACTAAAAATACGAAAAACAGGAAGTCTAGGTGATATAACGGGACTTTATCTAAACTCTTCTTGACTTGCCTCACGACTGCGGAGCATCAACAGATACTTTAGAATCAAGTTTTTCTTGCTTTTGACGTAGAAGCTCCTGCTCTCTTCGAAACTCTCAATGTTCAGATCTTTCAAATGCCCGAATGGCTTTTTCTGTTTTAGTTGCAGAGTTTCTCTCACCAATACTCGTTGTTTCTCTTTCCTTTGCATACACATAAATTCTTGCCAGTCGTTGGAAGTTTGATAGGGAGCTCAAAGGAGACACGCATGACTCCTTTGCCTCATCAATAGATGCTGCGTTATTAATGTTCTGTCACTGCGTCATCATTTTATGCTCATTATTAATAATTCTTGGAAACGAGCGTTCAATCATCGCATATCGGCATCTCATTTACCAAAATATACACAATCCCACAGAATATAGTCAAAATGTATTTTTAGGAAATGTTTGGATCTGATGTGCTACCAAATAAGCTAGGTGATAACCCAGGCGTGGCTCGGACTTTCCTTGTTTTTGATTAAATTTTGCATTATCTTAAAAATAAACACCAAAAATGGATGGAACTCTCCATTAAGCGCTTAGAATAAATACAGAAAAATTCTTAATGAAAATTCGAAAAAAAAATTTTTAAAGGCTTACAATGGATGGAACTCTCCAAAGATGCCACTGCTAGTCTAAAAAATTTCTTACACACGTAAACTTACTTTGGATGTACACTTAATGTTGTTGCAATTCCACTCTTCTATCGATGTCTTGAAGCCAAACTTGGCCATTCATCACTTTTTGTATTTATCAGTCGTTGATTTTTCTATTTTTTTGTTTACCGAGCAAATGGAGTGCTTCGTCTGTTGTCATTCCACTCTTTCTCAATTGTCTGCTAACTCTCCATTATCTCCAGTTACTGATCATTTTTAAAGATTTTCAAGAAATTATTAATAACTAAGAGTTATCTTTTCTAAGAAAAGCCTGAATACCAGGAATTCTATGCATTGCTCCAAATTCAAAAAACTGTGGATTTGTATTCAATACACACAAACAAACGCACAAACAAACCCACAAACATCCTTCTTCTATATATATAAAGAAGGATGTCTGTGGGTCTATTTGTTTGTTTGTTTGTTTGTGGGTTTCTTTGTTTCTTATGCAAATCTACAGATTTATTCCGATCTTGATGAAATTTTGCATACTTGACCTTCAATGCATGAGGAAATATCTATGAGAAATATCTCGTGACCAACAATGTAAGGCAATGTTTGTGCAAGAATAGTTATCAACAATGGTATCCACACGCAATTCGCAAACAGTCTGCATGGACCAATAATATATATCTCATGACCAACAATGCAAGGAAAAGTATGTGCAACAATAGGTATCAACAATGGTGTCAAAACGCAATGCACCAACACTATGCAAGGGTCAACAATAAATATCTTATGACCAACAATGCAAGGCAAAGTTTGTGCAATATAGATATGTTTGAATTTGTAACAATGCATAGAGTTCCTGTTATTCAGGCTTTTCTTAGAAAAGAGAGTTCTTAGTTTTTAACAATTTCTTGAAAATGTTTAAAAATCATCAGTAACAGGAGATAATGGAGAGTTAGCAGAGTATTGAGAAAGATTGGAAAGATGACAGAGAAAGCACGCCTTTAGCTCCGTGATGTATTGATCAAATGGTAAGCAAGTACATAGAAGAATCAGCGACCGCTAGACTACTCAAGGTCATGAATGGCCAAGTTTTGCATCAAGACATCGAGAGAAGAGTGGGAATTGCAACAACATCAAGTGTACATCTAAAGCAAGATTACGTGAGCAAGAAATTATTTAGACTAGCAGTGGCATCCTTGGAGAATTCCATCCATAGTGAGCCTTTAAAAAAATTTTTTTCGAATTTTCATATGAATTTTTACTGTATTAATTCTAAGCGTTTTCATGTGTTTATTTTTATGATTCTGCAAAATTTAATCAAAAAAAAAGTCCGAGCCAAGCTGAGCCAAAAAAAGTCAGATCCGAACATTTTTTAAATATACATTTTGACTATATTCTGTGGGAATGTGTTTATTTTGGAAACTGAGATGCTGATAATGCGATGACTGAATGTTCGTTTTTAGAATTATTGATAATGAGCATAAAGTGATGAAGCAGTGACAGAACATTATTAACCCAGCGCCTATTGTTGAGGGAAAAGAGTCACATGTGTTACCCTTGAGCTCCCTATCAAACGTCTAGATGACTGGCAAAAATTTATGTGTATGGAAAATAAAAGAGAAAGAACGAGTATTGGTCAGAGAAACTCTGCCAATAAAACAGAAAAAGCTATACGGGCATTTGAAACATCTGAACAACGGGAGTTTCAAATACAGAGGGTTGATTCAGATAAAATGAGACGACTTTAAACGCCACGAATGACCTTGTTGGAGTGTGATTTGCATGACTCGTCCACTATTCATGGGGATTAGCTTTGTTTACACTTGTTGCTGTTATTTGGGACATTTCGTGCTGAAACATGGCTTCCAAAATCACAGCTCTTTTGGGAAGGGTATATGTATGGCCTTTCTGACGTTAACTTCAGTCTTTCGTGCATTGTAGATGTTGGAAATGTTCGTTCAATTACAATTGTAGTTAAAGCTTGAAGGAGAGAGACATCGGAGAATGATAAGCTACAACTTACTTCATTCATTCTTTTTACAACAGTGATAAGCTCCAAGTAACAATAACAATATATTAAGCTAGGATTGTTCACTCTCTCTAGAGTGCGTGCTCGATCATATTTTCTACATCCTCCCGCCCCCAAGATGCTACTGCATTTAACTCTAATGGGTAAAGCGATTGAATTGTTCTATTATTTGTGTGAGGAGAGGGCTTATTAACCCGCACTCTACAAGATCTAATATGGCCATCTCTACCAGGGAAATGATTCCCAATTTCCATATTAACTTTGGTAAATTGTCTTCTTGCACTAAAACGATATCATTCACTTTAATATCAGTGGATGAGAAATATTTAGTTCTATGAACTGAACGTAATTCCATAAGGTACTCTCTTTTCCATCTTTTCCAGAATTTCTCCAGAAATGCTTGTTTATATCGAAATTTGCGATTCATTTGTTCGTGGTTGATATCTTGGTGCCTCTGTATGTCAGTTTCTGGTAAACTAGTTATCCTCTTGCCAATCAGGAAATGCGCAGGTGTTAAAGGTTCCGATGGATTATATTCTTCAGCAATATAAGTAAGAGGCCGCGAATTGATGACAGCTTCCACTTCTTGCAAGACGGTAGATAACTGTTGAAAAGTTAGTAAACTTAGCCGTAAAACCTTTTTCAGAGCAAGTTTTAACAGAACGTACAAGGCATTCCCAGAAACCTCCCCACCAAGCTCCACGTTCCACTATGTATTTCCATTTAATGTGATGAGAGGCACAAAATTGTTTCAGTTCTTCTGAAGTAACACAATTTAACAATTGTTGTAGATCTTTGTCGACTTTTTTAAAGGTGCGAGCATTATCAGAATATATAACTTGTCATAAACCTCTACGTGCCACAAATCATTTAAATGCCATTTGGAAATTTTCAACATTTATTCTATATTCTAGTTCTAAATGTACAGCTCGTGTAACGGCGCACATAAATAGAGTCACATAAGCTCTGCACCGCGATCCTGTTTCGTTTTTCACAAACAGAGGTCCAGCAAAATCTATACCTACAACTTCAAAGAGATGAGATTCGTTAATCCTATCAACAGGCAAGGGAGCAACAGGTTTTGACGCAGGTCTGGCGAGTAATTTGCGACAAATAACACAAGCTCGTAATAGTTTCTTTACAGTTTGCCTTGCTTTGGGTATCCAAAACCAGTTTCTGAGTTCAGCTAACGTCTCATTCACTCCAGCATGCAGAATACGGTTGTGTACACTCATGATTAACATTTTAGTGTAATGATGATCGGGTGGAAGAATTACCGGATGCTTTTCTTAAACATCAAGATTGCTGTATTGTAAACGTCCTCCAACACATATCAAACCATTTATTAGTATAGGTTGCAGTTCTTTTATGGTTGACTTATTGCTTACTATTCAAATGGTTTCTAATTCATGTTTCTCGGATGAGAATCGATTTTCTTGACAACATTTAATCCAGATATTCTCAGCATGCAGGAGTTCTTCTGTCTGCAGGTTTCCTTTAATTTTAGTTTTTGATCTTGCCTTGTTAATAAAACGAAAAACCCATGCAGTGACTCTCAGCAAACGAGTTAGAGTACTATATTTTTCCAGCTGGAATATCGGTTCTATTGGATGTGAACGGGTAAACAAAATAGGAGTTTCTTTAAATTCTTCTGGGTCCTCCATGTCGAAATTTCTATAGCTTATAGAGTACATCCAAATTGTTGTGTCTTTGAGCCAATTAGGCCCATTCCACCACAATGTATTTTGGAATAAATCGTGAATTTTGATTCCACGCATTGCTAGATCTGCTGGATTATCTTTACCATTACAGTAGTTCCATTGATATACACTATATGATCACAAATATCCGGACACATGCACGTTTGCGCTCTAGCCACGATTTCATGGAAATCAATAGGGCGTTGCACATCCCTTTGCCCGAATGACAGCTTCCACCCTTCGGGGAAGACTTTCCACCAAATGTTGGTAGGTACTTTCCGGAATGTTCCTCCATTCCTCCCGAAGAGCGAGAATCAGTTCAGGTGCAGAAGTTGGCCCATGTGATCTGGCCTGCAAGCGTCTTTCCAATTCATCCCACAGACTCTCTATAGGATCAAGGTCGGGACTTTGTGCCGGCCAACCCATTTCTTCGACCCATTGCTGTACACGCCTCGCTTTGTGGCACGGAGCATTGTCGTGTTGGTAGAGAAATGGCCCGTTTCCGAAAATTTGCCACAACGTTGGAAGTGCACAGTTGTCCAAAACATTCAGATAACGGTCGGAGTTCATGATTCCTTGCACAGGAACGAGCTGGCCCAGTCCGTACCATGAAAATGAGCCCCACGCCATGACTCCTCCTCCTCCGAACTTGACTGTGGGCTCTGTGCACTCAGGTAAGAAGCGTTCTCCAGGTATGCGCCAAACCCAAACTCGTCCATCGGATTGCCAGAGTGTGTAGCGAGATTCGTCTGTCCACATTATACGTTTCCATTGGTCCATTGTCCAGTTTCTGTGGGCTTTGCACCACTCCAGACGTCGCTTGGCGTTGACCCTGGTGATGTGGGGCTTGTGGGCAGCAGCACGGCCATGGAATCCCATCGTGTGCAGTTCCCGACGAATTGTCATGGTACTGGCATCATTTGCAGAGGCGTTATGAAACTCTGTGGCAATTTTTTCCGCCGAGGACTTCCGGTTGCTGCGGGTGACACGACGAAGCACTCGACGGTCTCTGTCCGTTAGTTTCTTGGGTCTACTGGTTCGTTGTTGCACTGTTGTTGATCCCCGGTTCTTCCATTTCATAATGACATCGCCTACTGTTGACTTGGGTATCTGAAGACGGCTGGAAATGTCACGCACGGACTTGCTGCATAGGTGACATCCAACGATGGTTCCACGTTGGAACTCACTGAGCTCTGCCGAACGACCCATTCTTGCCAATGTCCAAGCAGAGTTGTGTCTGAAGGTGTGGGAAGCTATTTAAATGATGTGCAAGTCATTATCATGTGACATTGGGCCAATCGATGATCTGTGAGGGGTGTCCGGATATTTTTGATCATATAGTGTAGTTCTGATTTATTCCGAATTTCTTGAACTCTATTATCCACAAACTGTTTTAGCTTCTTTTTAGACGTGATCCAATGCAACACAATCTGTGAGTCGGTCCATAAGAAAACTTTCTGTATATTTATATGCATATTTGACTCTATATATTCCTTTAATCTAACAGCTAAGACTGCCGCAAGAAGTTCAAGTCTGGGTAATGTTAATCTTCCTACTATGGCTTTAGCAGCAATAATTCCTACCGAGCAATTATTCTTGGTGGAAGTTCTTAGATAAGCTACTGCTGAGTATGCTTCAGGACTGGCATCTCCAAATATGTGAAGTTGTACTTCGATATTTCCATTCTCAATGGCGATCTGTTGTATCCATCTTGGGATTTTAATTTTTCCTAACATTGGTAATTCGTCTAGCCATTTTGTCCATTTGTTGGAGATGGAATCAGGAAGTGGATCGTCCCATTCTATGTTAATTTCCCATTACCTTTGGAAAAGTAGCTTAACTCGAATCAGAAATGGGCCCAAAAAACCTGGTGGATCATAAATTCTCGATGCAATGCTTAGCAGAGTACGCTTCGTTGTACATCCTTGTTCCTGTAGATGTACGTCTGAGAATTTGAATTCGTCTTCTTCATTGTCCCACTCCATTCCCAAAACTTTGAATGCCTGAGATGAGATCAAAGTGTCATTATTGTCGACGCCACTCCATTCTTTCTCCAACACTGACGAATTTGTTTGCCATTTATGTAACTTCATACTTGCAGTTGCCAATATTTCGGTAATTTCTTTCCGTAATTGTCTTGCCTTTTCGATGTTATCCACACTGATTAAAAGGTCATCAACATACATATGTCTATCAAGAAGAAGAGCAGCTTCAGGATAGATATCTTCGTACTTCCGGAAATGATGTCGTAGGGTAGCTGCCAGCAGAAAAGGGCTACATGTTGTGCCAAATGGGACACTCTTCATTCTATATTCTTCGACGTTATCGGGTGAGGGGAAAACTCAAAGTTCGGATCCATAGGAATCTTAGTGCATCTCTGTCTTCTTTGCAAATATTAATCTGTAAAAAAGCCTTTTCGATATCAGCTGTGAGAGCTACTGGATAAAGACGAAAGTTCAATAGGACTGACATTAAATCAGGATTCAAATTTGGTCCTCGACTCAGATGATCGTTTAACGATAATTCATTTGGTTCGTAAGCAGAGGTGTCAAAGACTATTCTTAACTTACTAGTCGTCTTATCTTCCCGAATAACTGCTTTATGAGGCATATAATAAGTCGTTGGATTCATCGACTTCTTAGGTACTTTCTCTGCAAATCCATTTATTTCATAAGACCTAATTCCTGTGTTGTATTCTTTTAATCTTTCGGGGTTCCTTTTCAAACGTTGCATTAGTAGGCAAAGACGTCTTTCAGCATGTTGACAATTGTCATTTAGCGAATCTTTCATTCCCTTCCAAAGAAGAGCAACTTCATATCTGTTATTGGAGTAGTCTAAATTTTCTTGAAATAATTTCATAGTCTCTTCTCTGGAATTTAGGCATTCGTTTTCCTTTATACCAATGTGTTCCAGTTGCCAAGATTTTTGAAGCGCAACATCAATATCTTCAATATACTGTTCAGTCGTACCAGTATGTAATACAGTCAACACACTACTTAAATACCGTGGTTTCGATGCTAAAGCTCCTTGTAAACACCAACCAAAAACTGTATTTGTAGCAACCAATCTAAAGTTGAGGCGATTAATTTCTCCAATAACAAACTACCAATAGTTATCGTTGCCAATAAGAAGATTAATCTCCTTTGACCTCACTGCTTGAGACTCAACATTTTCATCAGCTAAGCTCATTCCTTGAGATGTTAATTCCTGGCATATCGACATCGTCTTATCACATTTGTAAAGAGAATGCATCCCATCACAGAATAAGCAATATGTTTCTTCCTTTCTTTGTGACACTAAACTCATCGCTGTGAAGGGTTTCTCTTGATTATATTTCCCTTTCCTGGAAGAACTTAAGTCTATCTGCATTTTAGATATCCTCTGACATGTTTCAATTTCTAACATTTCTATTTCCTTTCCTAGGAAATTAAGCAAATCTGTGTCGATGGAGAATCTAAGACATCCGTTTTCTCTTGTGCGGCTGCGTTTGTCTTCTGGGATGACTTGTCTTTGGAATTCACAAAAAATCTCTTCAGGTATCGTTCTGGCTAATGCTGTGTACAATGTAAGCTCAAATTTATCTTTCTGAATATCAAGGGCTTCTAGGCCACTAATATGCACCTTAATGTAGTCATGTAGTTTACTCAAGGCTGCTGTTTCTCTCCTATTTTTTACAGGCCTCATGTTCATAAGTTTGTTAATATGTTCATTCCGAATCATTTCTATGTCGCCAAATCGTTTCTGCAATAACTCTACAGCTTTTGTATAGTTCTCTGATGTTAACGGTAAACCTGCTATCGCTAGTAGAGCAGGGCCCTTCAGTACACTTTTTAAGTAGCTAAATTTGCCAATGGGAGACAAAGAAAGGTTTTTGTCCACTGCTTCTTTAAACCTATCCCAGAATGTGTACCATTCGCTTGCATCTCCACCAAAACGTAGTAATTCTAATTGTGGGAGTCGAGGCATTTGCGTTGGTATTACAGATTGCATCATAGTTGAATTGATACTGGTATTTACACTATTAGTGTTTTCAGTGGTAGTCTGGTTATCAAGAGTTTCCAATAGAATAGTTAATATGGCTTTCGTGTCTAATGCAAATTATATGTATTTTTGTGCACTTTCGTACTCACGACCGAATTCTTCCTCTTGAAGATATGGTTCCAAATCATTATTTAGCTTATGTAATTCAGCGTCCTTTTCTTCTATTTTCAATAGCTGGGCCTTCAACGAGAATCGAGAGGCTTCACTCGGATGTTCTTGTTTCTTTCCAGCTTCATGTGCGAGCTTAGTTAGGACTTGTTGTAGAACGGTACGTTTCTTACGTCATTGTTCAGCTGCCGACATGGTTCGCTTTCTCGCTTGTCGAATTTCTTAATAATTATTTGCCACTCCGCTTTCCTTCCCGGGTTTCGGCACCAAATTGATGGAAATGTTCGTTCAATTAGTTAAAACTTGAAGGAAAGAGAGAGACATCGGAGAATGATAAGCTACAACTTACTTTATTCTTTCTTTTTACAACAATGATAAGCTCCAAGTAACAATAACAATATATTAAGCTAGGATTATTCACTGTCTCTAGAGTGCGTGTTCGGCCATATTTTTTACAGTGGAATTATGCAAACGAAATGGTATTGTGGCATCCAAAGCTACTGTGGGTCGAGTAATCAAAAAGAACAAATTGCGACCATCTAATGAACGTGGACGAGCAGAGAAGCAGACAAAAAACAAGCCCCAACCAACACGCCCAGCTCAGGTGGTGCGAGAAATCCGGTCTGAAGTGCTGAAAGAAAATCCCCCCACTGAGAGACGTCTAGCCCAAAGGAAAGGTATTTCACAGGTAACAGTCTCCAGAATAACTCATGGATATCCCACGTCTGTACCCTGGTGAGCAATCAAAAGTTTGGATCCACATGGACAAGGCATCAAGCCACACTGCCAAGTCATCTGTGACTTAGTACAGGAAGATGGAACAGGAGACGGGCATACGAGTTATTCCCTTCTCTCATGTGCCTGTAAAATCTCCTGACACATCACTGATGGATTTCTGTGGTTTTGGTCTCCTGAAACGACGGCTCGGAAGTCGCCGACAAGAAACGGTGATGGGCTATGGAGAGTGTGTCAGCAGGTGTGGAACGAACTTCCCATGGAGTACCTCAAACTCAGCCTACTTCAGTGGAAATTACGGTGCCGGGCGATAGTCCAACAACGTGTTTTTCGCATAGAACACAACCGATGGTGGCGACATGGTATTACACCAACGTAACAGAACTGCAAAGTCGTCTCATTTTATCTGAACAACCCTGCGTAGAACAAGAGGGTGTAAGAGCTTCTACGTCAAGGGCAAGAAAAACTTGAGGCAAAAATATCTGGTGATGCTCCGAAGTGGTGAGGCAAGTCAAGAAGAGTTTAGATAAAGTCCCGGTATATCACCTCGAATTCCTGTTTTTCGGATTTTTCGTAGAATGCATAGTCTCTTTGTTCTGTGTTGTATTGAATGAGTTATTATTTAGCCAAATGGTAGTTATAATTTAAATTTTTGAGTTTGTTCACTTTACGTATATGTGTAAGTATCCCGGGCAACGCAGGTTACCTCTGCTAGTTAATGAGAAATACCCCAAGACTAACAATGCAAGGCAACGTTTGTGCAACAATAGGTATCAACAATGGTATCAACACGCAACTCGCGTACGGACCAACAATAAATATCTTATGGCCAACAATACAAGTATAAGTTTGTGCAACAATATGTATCAACAATGGTATCAACACGCAATGCACCAATGCTATGCAGGGATTCAACAATATATATCTATACCAACCAATGAAAGGCAAGTTAGTTCAATATAGATAAGTTTGAATTTGTAACAATGCATAGAATTCCTGTTATTCAGGCTTTTCTTAGACAAGAGAGTTCTTAATACTTAACAATTTCTTGAAAATCTTTAAAAATGATCTGTAACTGGAGATAATAGAGAGCTAGCAGACTATTGAGAAAGAGTGGAAAGACGACAGAGAAAGCACGGCTTTAGCAAATGGTAAGCAATTAAATAGGAGAATCGGCGACGGTAGACTACACAAAGTGATGAAAGTTTTGATTCAAGACATCGAGAGGAGATTGGAATTGCAACAACATCAAGTCTACATCTAAAGTAAGATTACGTGAGTAAGAAATTATTTAGACTAGCAGTGGCATCCTTGGAGAGGTCCATCCATTGTGAGCCTTTAAAAAATTTTTTTTGGAATTTTCATAATGAATTTTTACTGTATTAATTCTAAGCGTTTTCATGTGTTTATTTTTATGATATTGCAAAATTTAATCAAAAAGTCCGAGCCAAACTGGGATTATTACCTAGCTTATTTGGTAGCACATCAGATCCGAACATTTCCTAAATATACATTTTGACTGTATTCTGTGGGAATGTGTATATTTTGGTAACTGAGATGCTGATAATGCGATTATTGAACGTTCGTTTCCACACTCACAGGAATTACCAGATCATAGGACTCATTTTATTAGGTTATAGCTCTCTGACTCGATTATAAGAATACAGTACTTCGTAAATAAGTTGTACGACCCATCTTCAAGTGTTTACGAATCCCCGACTCATCTAACAGCGCTAAACACGGCTTTACGAGCCAAGTCATAGGAAATGGGAATCATTTCCGGCAACGATACGAAATCAAGTTACGAAAACATGGCGGATAGCGATAGGGATGATTTCGCCGTTCGTGTTAGTAAGAAGATTAATACAAAATTATTAGAACTAATACTACTCTTTAATATGACAATGGATGGGACAAGTTATCTAGAGACTATCTAGATAGTTTTTTCAACTCTGACTGCGAGAACAGGCTCCCTCAAATACCCAACGTTGAATAAGCCATTCTCCAACGTTGTTCGTCTTCCTCCTTCAAATTTTACCAGTTCAAGAAAAATTGAACGAAAACAGGAATCTAAGTAAGTTACACTTTTTTCTAACGTAAATTATTCTTATTTAATAGTTCCAAATTTATTTGCTAACACGTTTTCTTATTCATTATTGTTACGATTATTTTTTTTTACCCGTTGTGAACTGAAATGCATTTCCACTGAACAGCATTCATTATTATCGACTGCTAACAACATGGCTAGTTTCTCGCAGCAAGAATAGATCTATACACTGAAAGCTGTGTATCGGAGCCTTATAGAAAGTAAGAAGGGTGGGTGACTTAATTTCAGCACGGAGGTCGAATATGATATTAACAGAAATAAAATGTCACTGTTTCCATTATTGTAGGGAGTGTAAATCATTGATCTAAAACTCATTCTTTTTTCTGGATTTCAGATTGCTAAGAATACAAATATGAGGCTTACTCTTCAGGCTCCTCGTGATAGTTTCCATTTAGCCTACCCAAAGGAATGGAAAAGGAATCTTGTAGATTTATAATGAGAACGATGTAAAGGTTGCAATAAAAATAATCCCTTGATTTTTTGTACAAATCAGTTTTGTTAGGTGACAATGAATTTATTGCATTGTACATTAGAAATTGAATGTATTCTTAAATCAATAAAGGACTTCTTTTTTTTTAAATTGATGTTTAAAAATTTTAAAAAGATATCGTTTCTCTTCCTAAAGCTGTCATTTCTCTATGAACACGGCGATCGGTATTTTAGAATTTAGCAACAGATATATTATTAAAATCCTTTTTTCTACGTACAAGCTTGGAGCTCTATCTTCTGCTGGCGAATTTTGACTATAAAGATGATAAAATGCAAATACAGGTCGGTATACAAATATAAACTTGTGTAAATATCAGTATACACGTGTGTAAATTTGTGTACCTGTATGTATTAATGTGTAAATATGCTATACAGATGTATACAAAAGTGTAAACTTGTATAAATAGGTGTATATACGTATGTAAACCTGTGTGAATTGGTGTATATCCGTGTGTAAACTTGTAGTGTAAATTTATGTAGATATTTGTGTAAGCTTATGTAAATAAGCTGTACAGATGCGTAAATTGACTATACACGTGTGTAAATTTGTGCACATATATGTATAAATGTGTATAACCGTGTGTAAATATGTGTACGTGTGTTTAAATGTGTGTAAAGTTGTGTAAATATTCTATACATATGTGTATAAAAGTGTAAACTTGTGTAAATAAATGTATAGATGTATGTAAACTTGTGTGAATAGATATATACCCAGGAGTAAACTTGTGTTAATATACACGTGTGTTAATTTGTGTAAATATGACTATATAAGTGTAAATTTGTGTAAATATGACTACATACCTGTAAGTGTGTAAGTAGCTGAGAAAATATATAAATATGTATGTAAAAATGCGTAAATAAGTATATACGCGTATAGTAAACATTCCGTTAATGAGTCTTAATTCTTGTACAGTCGAGTCAATTGACCCGTGAATGGTGACTCGGAAATTCGGGTCAAACAACTCTTACTGACATCTGTGTCCAAAGACTCTCTTAAATGGGTCGTATTGGAAGAATCATATGACTCTCACAAGCGGGTCATATTAACCGCATATTGCTGTGAGTGCAAGAATTATTAATAACGAGCATAAAATGATGATGCAGTGACAGATCATTAATAACGCAGCATCTATTGATGAGGCAAAGGAGTCACGCGTGTCTCCCTTGAGCTCCCTATCAAACGTCCAGACGACTTGCAAATATTTATGTGTCCGGAAAGGAAAGAGAAAGAACGAGTATTGGTCGGAGAAACTCTGCAACTAAAACAGAAAAAGCTATAAGGGCATTTGAAGCATCTGAACAACGGGAGTTTCGAATAGAGCAAGAGAGTATAAGAGCTTCTACGTCAAGGGCAAGGACATGTTGCATCTAAAGTATCTGGTGATCCTCCGCAGTTGTGAGGCAAGTCAAGAAGTGTTTAGATAAAGTCCCTGTATATCACCTAGACTTCCTGTTTTTCGTATTTTCCGTAGATTGGATAGTCCCTTTGCTCCGTGTTGTATTGATTGAGTTATTATTCAACTAATTGGGAGTTATAATTTAATTCTTTGAGATCGCTCTGTTTACCTAAGAGTGTAATTATCCCGGGCAACGCTGGGTACGTCTGCTAGTTTGTTTTATAAAATTGAATGCTGATGCATCGTGTGTCAGAATGTTACATTGCTAAAATATTTCATAAAGATTGGTCAATGATTACAACATAAATATTAATATTGGTTCTTTCGTGAATTTTGGGAATTATCATGGGTAATCGCCGTCAAACCTGATTTAGTAGCTTGAGAAGGCAGATAAATTTGAAGGCACAAGATTTTATTATTATTATTATTATTATTATTATTATTATTATTATTATTATT
>JAHWFO010030532.1:0-17007 GCA_023313115.1 Rhysida immarginata | reverse complement strand
TCGTGGCAATAAAGGCAGAGCAAGCGATTTAGAGATATCACGATTTCTAAAGGTAGCAAGATCATTCGTCCACAAAGTGCGGAAGGAGTTGGAGACCGAAGATGGCAATGTTGCACCAGTAGCAAAGCGTAAACAGCATGCCTCACGCTCTGACATCATCAGAACACCTGAATTTATTCAGTAAGTGTTGCAGGCCATCGATGTAAAAATGCGCTGGTTTCGTTTGAACCCCTTCCCCTATACTTTTTCCAATATGGCCGCCACAGCCTTAGAGATTCTCATTATGCTGAAAATAGCGAATAATTTTATCTCATCAGAAATTTATTTAAGCAGTGAAAGGGTTAATAAATGATTTCTAAACAGATTTATAAATTATTATTTAGTTTTTTGTAAACTCCACTTAAAAGAATGTTTTCATCAACTCTGACTCTTGCATAAGCCAAATTGTTTTTAGGGGTCATTTTTTGGAAAAAAATTCGGCTTATAGAAGAGTATATACGGTAATCAAATAATTCTATCTTCTTCTAAAGGGTGTCCCAAGATGAGCTGACATTTTAATTTTTTAATAAAACATATTTTTCATTGAAAAATTAATAATATTTTTGCTTTATGAGAAAGTAAAAACATGGAGATTGTGTGTGATACAAAACATGTGACAAATGACCACCCCGGCCTTTGTAGCACAAATTCACTCTTTTGAGAATTTTTTTCAACACTTTCACTTGTACACCGGCTATGTTTGCATTCGAACGAGCTGTACGAGGATGGCCATTGCTTTTTTTTTTTTTTGTTGACAACTGAACCGGTAGACTCACATGTATTGATCAAATTCATCACAGTGTTACAAGAAGGTGCATTACAGTGACCAAAAAAAGTTTTCAGAAAATTTTCACCACAGAAGTAAATTTTTACAATTTCTACACATTGTTCAACAGTATAGTATTGCATAATTTAATCTCAATGTTTAATAAAGACAGCATATAAAATTCTCTACTCTGGTTGTACCATGAAAAAAATGGCAGCAAATTAAAAAGGTCAGTTCATTTTGAGACACCCTTTACTTATTTGAACATTTCCCTTTGAATATTAAGAAAATAAAAAGCAAGACAATAAATGACAAATCATATAACAAGTAAGTGAATGTACAAACCGTTATTCTACAAATGTTTAATATGTAAACAATTCTAAATGAACTTGAGAAATTTAAATAAAGCGGATATAATTCTATAACAATGCAAGAAGCAAATAATTCAATAATATTTATTCCCATAGATCAATGGTACTATTTTACCAAATCAAAAGGACAAAGTCAGATAGAATAAGCAGTCATTTTTTAATAATTTCATTCTATTTTTTCAAAAAATTTAATAACTGCATATAAAGAGTTATTACTACCATTGTTGTTGTTAGTATTACAGATTAAAAAAAAAAAAAAAGTCCATTTTATATGTGACAATGCAGATTGTTAACTGTCATTTATATGTATTCCCTGAAACCACCTACTAAATAGAGTTATGTTTTAGTCATTAATTCATTCCTAAATAATTACACTTTATGTGAATTTCTGAAACACATTCTGTAACAAAATTATAAGACCATGATGCAAATAATATTTTGACTTAAATAATAATTAACTGTTGCCTCTTTTCTTAACAATGACATCAAAACACTCCTTATGGCATTGAATCAATTAAGGTTTGAACGGTAAATACGGTAAGAGATTTGATCCCAAGCATCCGGGATAGCTGTTTTCAGCTCTCTAAAACTGGATTTCTGGAATAGACGATATTACGGTAGTTAACAGGCCCCACATATTCTCCATTGGATTCAGGTCCAGATTTTGTGATGGCCAATTTAAAACAATAATTTTTTTCTTTCTTGAACCATTAAAAAAAAACAACATATTTTTAAATGAGCATTACTTAAAACTGTTTAATCTGTTCATTATCTTTTTTTTTAAAATGTTGTATAAATTGAATTGAATTTTATCTTTCCATAGTTTTATCTTTCAATTGGTAGATTTGAAATGTAGCATGCAGCTTTATCCTACTGATAAAACCAATCATTCCCATGAATGAGGGGTACAAAAAGGATTAACTTTCATATAACAACTGTTGATACTTCTCAAAGTTCATCCTTGTTGTGACAGTTGCTCCATAAGCAAATGCACCCCAAATCACGATTGACCCAATTCCACACAGGTGATTGAATCATTCACGTGGTTCTTGTCTTCAGTCATGCCAATAATACCTATTTCTGTCGGGCCTGTCCAAGTTACATATTTTTTCATTTGAATAAACAACATAAATCTGGATGACCTTCCTGTGCCTATCACTCGACATAATTTGCTCATCATCTTTTTAAAAGCTGCAGTTGGTGATGCATTTGTAGCCTTCCAAACAGTGCTTCGATTTACAGGCTGGCTTAAAGGTGGAACAATTTGCCATGTAAACATGTTATCACATGTGGACAGGTGAACATTTCTTTGGATGTAACTTTTCATTAGCTTTTGATTCTGTTCATCTTTTGTGACAAGTAGGTTGTGAATGCAGATTTGGAGTGTCCAATTAAGCCAGCAATTTCGCTCTCTGACTTTCCAGCACCATAACAGCAGTAAGCTTGACGTATCTCACTTTTGATTAATGTTTTATCACCAGGCTTGGTGACAACGAGTAAATTTAAAGGCATTTATGCTTAAAAATAAAGTGTAAAAATAATTTAAAATGTTGACATTTAATACTGTTGTTTAAATATTAGAGGTATTTTTAATTGCAGCATTAATATTTATAAAATGTATAAAAAAAAATGGAGACTCCTTTAAATAAACTGTAGACTGTTACCATTTGCAGATGATGGGAAGTGGTAGGCGACCTTATAATTATGCAACAGAATAATCTTCAGAAACCTACATTTTAAAATTTAACACAATTTGTTAAATGATTCTAGAAAGTAAATAAAACTGACAATTAATGTTTGCATTGTAGCAATACCAAATGGTCTTATAGTTTTGAAACGTACTATAGTTGATGCTTTGGAAAACCAAACTTGATCAAGTCTTGAAGTCAAATTTTAGAAGAGGACCCAAAAGAGGGCCAAGACCAATGCAGTGAAGGGAAAAATTATATGTTGATGGAAGGATTAATGTCCAGGTATACAATTTCACTTCCTATGCTACAAGTGTTTAGAATTGTGGTTTCTATATGATTTTGTATACTTCTGTGTTTATATTCAGCTTGTCAAACGTTTGTTTATTAAGTGTGGAATAACCTCAGTGGCAGAAAGAATGTCTGCTCTGTTGGCTTAGTGATGTTTTATCTGTGTAAGTCCCTGTAAATTATGGGAACAAAAATATTAATTAGGTAGGTCACTTTGTTTTGTTTGTTTACAAATGTGATATTTGGTCTCTTATTATTATTAAAATTTATGCAAACTCATTTAATTTAAAATGAGTGAAACAGATTAACTGCTTATCTGAAATGAAAGAGACTCTATAAATTTTTCAATTGAATGAAAAAATAGAGGTAATTCAGAAATCCAATATTACTCAGCAGTTAAACAGTTAATGAAATCAAACAACTTTTTTAGGATATTTTCTTTTCTCCACCACATGTTCTTTTTAGATACGTATATATTTTTAATTTCATCCTCATTTAATTAAAAACTAAACTTGTACAAGGTAATTATAACAAGTCTTTAAAATTAAATTTCACCATATTAAGTACAGAATTTAAATTTTCATGAATCAATTTCAAACTGATACTTAAATCAATTATTGTACATAAATCAAATATATATATATATACATATATATATTTTTTTTTACATGGAATATTAAACGAGATGTTTTGAATTTTTTTTTTAATATTAAAAATGCAAGCTTAAAAAAAACTAAAAAAACATTCATGCTTTATAATACAGAAATTTAAAACTGTTCTTCTCTTATTTAAGTTGTAACATCCAGAGTGTTCTTTATAAAAATTATTCCCTTCTCACATTATCATCTATCTATAAAAAACCCTTTCCTTAAGACATTCATGGCACCTTGACAGAAAGATGCTTTATCATTTAAACTGGTGATTATCAAAAATTTAAAAAGATTTCTACCTGTTAGGAGATTTATTTTCTTCCTGATGGGAAACATCATCGGCCATGATTTGAGAATTCAACTAAAATCTTTTGATGAGGAAACAAGGGACGTATCAAATAGGAAATAAGGTACGTCCACCAACGGTAATGCCAGTATTGAAGAGTATACAAATTACGCATCCACTCCTACATGTTAGTTTGTTTTTAACTGTTGTTTTTGGCCTGTCATCCAAATTAAAATGAATTAAGTACACCAACAAAAAAGAGAAAAGGGAAAATTAACATCCACATATATAATCCTTAAACAAAATGCTTATGCCATGGTGAAAAAGAATCAAGCTGATGACAGGAACCAGCTCGACTTGGAGACATGGTGTCTAGCAACAGATCAATCGAAGAACAGAGAGAGAAAGGGAGCAAAATGATTCTCATAGAAGGAAGACTTGGCCAGATCCAACAATCAATAACTTTGGGCTACTCCCATTCTCCACATCTAGGAGAGAGAAGGTAAGCTACCCAATATTCCAAGAAGATTTTTGCTTATAGAAATAACATACCTAAGAATGACAGTACCAGCAATTATGCAATTTACTGGAGTCAATTTTATAAACGCTTTTATTTCCTTTCGTCCATTAAAGAATTAATAGCTAATTAGAACCATCAGGCCCCATCATTATTAAGGAAAGAATGAATGAAGTTCATAGAGAAGAACATTCTTAAGGCTTTATCTCTACCACACAAAGTGCAGGAGGAAAATAATGCAAAATGTGTACTGAAATCTCTTCCAAATTATTGGAATAATCCCAGAAATAATTATATTTAATTATTATGCATTAATTAATGGAAATTTTAATTAATCATCTTATTCTGGTAAAATTAATTACAGCATTTTAAAAAGTCACAATGTTAAAAAAAAAAAAAAAAAAAAGCAAAACTGCATCACAGGGTATAAAAAAAAATTGTGACGTTTCAATCTACTGATGAAAAAAAGAATGATTATGTCCTGAAAAATTTTTGCCAATAACTTATTTCAATTATTAGAAAGAATTTCATGTCAAATTGCACAAATCATGCATTTAAAGAAATAATAAAGTTGCTGTTGGCCATCCTCCTCCTAATTTTTTGTATCAACTTTCTTTGGTATTCTCTCTTACTGATAACTAGAAACTTTTTATATTTCAAGATAAAAATACTCACTGTTATTTGCATTCTATTTTAATTTAAATTTCAAAATAAAAAAAACTTTATAAGAAAATGTCTTATTATTAATGAATTTATGAATTTAAGTAATTTAAAAATAAATTATTTATTTATTTATTTACATCATTTTATTCTGCACGGAAGACAAAACAAAGCTAATAAAACCATGCAGAAAGGGGAAAATCAAACAGCAAAAGCCAATTAAAGGATCTACACACAAAATACAAGAAAATAACAATGATCAAATAGATCAATCATCAAAATTAACACACCAATAAAAAAGAACAACAAAAATTAAAATATAATTTCAGATAAAAAAAAAAAAAAAATCTATAAAAGGAATTGAAATTATTAATAATAAAAGATAAAGCAGAAGACCCAAAAAGAGAAGATAGAAAACGAAGATACTGAAAACACAATGGGCAAGACGGGATAATGAACAACATACAAGATAAAAGAGCGGAATTAATAAAACCACATAAAAGTTTAAAAAAAAACACAGCAAAAAAGACCGTTTGGACGTCCTTTTAAGGACATGTCTGGACACCTGAGTAAAAGAATATGAAGCAGAATAATCTCTATTTATGTATGTAAAAAAAAGATGCAAACAAATCTCCTTTCAACTCGCTGGAGAGATTTAAGATAATTCTGGGCACAACCAGACCAAGCTGGCGAGGCATAATTAATCATAGGAAGAACAACACATCAAACAGTTTGGTAAAGTGTCAAGATTTCAGAATTTCTTAGTCATCTGACAAATATGTCCCAAAGAGGCACAGCCCTTCCTGATTATCCAAAATGTGTGTTTCAAAAGAATTTCGCATCGAGAATCACTCCCAAGTTACAAATAAAGGGAACTCTAATAATAATGCCATGATCAAGAATACAGTCATAGATGATAGGGTGGTGTTGCCGAGTAAAAGTAATTGTTTTCATTTTTTCAATGGCAACATTAACCCATTTGCAGAACACCACTGCTGCACTTTTACAGCATCTTGCTGTAAAATCTTTGACAGTCTCTGAGAAAATTTCACGAGCAATTTTAAGGTCGTCGGCAAATAAATGATCACAGGTCAGGGTAAACGACAAATTGTTAATAAACAGAAGGAAAAGAAGAGGGCCCAAAGAACTACCCTGGGGGACACCTCAAGCAATTATAAAGTAAATATAAAGTTTATCAAAATACAGACCAATGAGCCAAGGGCCAAGAAAAGAAAACCATCTAAGAGCCAAAGCTCATATTGGATATGTTATAAATAAAAGGTAAGAATAAGGAAAATAAAAACTTATAAAATTTTCAAATTTTTCTATATAAAAATATTTACAGTTAATGAAAAAATCCATTTTTGAGTTCAGTATGCCAGTTCCTAATCAAAGGTTTACATTTTATATATGGAAGAATGAGATTGTATATTCTTTTAGAAAGTATATTATATTAGTGTGAGGCAAAGGTATGGTTTATTTGAGAAATTTGTACTGGGTATGATAACATATCTGGTCTTGTAATAATTGTGTATACAAAGCAAAGAAATATTCAGTAAAATTACCATTTTCAAGTTTGAATATAAATATTTTTCTTATGGAAAGGAAATGTAACTGACAACCATTACCAAATAAAATTCTCAAAATAACATTATGATATCCCTCTAGTTTTTTTAATGAGTTTTATACGAGTCTCGGTAATTCCATATCGAGTAATTGAATAATAGAAAAATATAAATTTCGTAGAAGTGGGTTGGGTACATAATACTTCAATGGAGCATTAGGTTTATAAAGGATTATTTTTAATGAATAAAAGAATAAATTAGAAACTTGGAATAGTTCATTATCTGTTGGGCATCAAAAAATTAGCTGGGGAGGGCGCCCCCGAGAATATGAAAAGGCACGTTTGAAAACATCTCAAATTAATCAATAAAATTAATTTGGTTTTAACATCATTTAGAAGGGACTTCATCTCTTCCATGTGGTCTGGATAGTGTTTAATGACATCCAAAATTTTCTCTGTCTGAAATTATACTATAGGAATTTAAAACCACAATACTTACTTGAAAAATTATTAAACATTACTGAAAATATGGATAAAGATCTTTTTGCTGTCCATACATTTAAAAAATTCATTTATAGCAAACAAGTTTTAAAATTTTGCTGTCCATACATGTTTAAATCGAAATTTAAAAATTATGGACAAAAACATTAATTTATCCAAATTATACAGAAGGTTCTTAGGGATCAGCAGCCACTCGCAATTTTGTTTTAAGGTACTTTGCAAAAAATCACCAATCATATCTTGATGCTGCCCATAACTATGCTTTTGTGCAATTCATTAAAATTGACTCACTCCTTCCACATGTTGCATTTTTTTCTTTGTCGGCAGTGTATTTAAGGGTACAATTAAACATGTATTAAACTTTTTTTTTTCTTGTATTTTTTAATCTTGTTCTTCATTCTTTACTTAGCTGCTTAACACAAAATTCAGATAACAGAGTTTTTAGGAAACCCTTGACACTTTGTATTAATGAGATTATACTGTAGTTCCATCCCCAAGACAAACTGACAAAATCACTATGGGTGGTTTTGTCTGTGATATGACATTTCCTACAGGTTCCGTCAGTTGTATCCTTGAAAATGTATTTTCTTTAACTTTTAGTGCTAATTGTGCACGTGGTTCCTTCAGTTTCTCCAAAGAAATTGCCTTCGCTCACCTTATTACAGAATTAAAAAAGTAATTAGGAAAATATCAATGTTCGAAGTACAGAAAAAAATTAATATAAAGAAATTATTTGCTTTGTTTTTTAATAAACACGTTAAATATTTCATCTGCAAAGACTATCTTACTGAAATAGAAAGCAGTGATTAATCTTTTCAGTTGTGCAGTTGTGTACAGATCTTGTACACAAAATAAAACACCTTTGGAAGCCAACAGAATACACACTGATGCAATCATTCTATCTGCCCAATGGGGTTATTCCACATTCTTTTACCTAAAAGCCTGTCAATACAGAATATAAACCGACACTTATACTAAACCTTACAAAAAGCCACAATCCTAAACAGCTGTCACATAGTAAGGAGATTCCTACACCCAGATATTAATACTTCCACCAACACATGATTTTTCCTTTCCCTGCATTTGAGCTCCTAATACACTGTTCACATTCCAGCTCTTGATCATGATTGGTTTGCTGATCATAATAATATATGTAGCGTGAACAGAACATGATTAATTGAATACACATGTTCAAAGCTAATCAACTCCCAGAATCCAAAGCGCTCACCAAGACTTTTCAAAATGGTGGAAAAACAGCGCTTTGCTATATCTTTATAAGTTGTACAAACTAATTTCAGTCATGTCTGAATAATTTGTACAGAATGAACTCTATTTGCTCAAGAACATTGGTTATGAACTGAAACAGGAAAGAAACTACGTTATTTTTATAATCAGAGAAGACTGAGTCGGCCTATCGCCAATAGCTCCACTATTGCCATCTAGCGGCAAAAATTGTAACCCTGATCATTATGCGGATTCTGCCATGTCAGCACATAGATTTATCAATAACGCTTGAACATGATTCACTTTGAACGAGTGTAAGATGATCATGATCAAGAAGTGTTGTGTGAATAAAGTATTAGGCTTGGCCCTCTCCTGGATCCTGGGACTCAGGATGCAGACTTGATCAAAATTTGGTTTTCCATATCGAAACATCATAATAACGTAATAATAAGCATGCTTGGAATCCAGCCTAGCTTCTTATCAGCAGGAGTAAGTGATAGCATATTTGAACTGATGCAATCCTTACCTTCCATTCCAAGTGCTTGGTGGTCGAGGGCGTGCTGGCTTTTGACGATTCTTAAGGCACATTTCACTTCTTGTGTGCCTCGTGTTTTTTCTTAGTCTGTTCTGAAAAATCATTGCTGAAGATTTACTAGATCCTTCTTCACTAACTGCAGAATAATACTGAGAGCTCAACAAACTATCCATGGAAGACTTGTGACCCTTTTGTGTGGATAGAGGATGAGGAGTAGAGTTTGTTTTTTCAGGCAGTGATTCAGTTACTTCATTCTTGTCTTCTAAGGGGGGTTTCTTTGGCAAAAATTATTTAAAATATTTGCGTCGTTTTGCAAAGAGATACGTTTTTGAAACCTTCAGCTTTAAGGCCACTTGAACTTGACGAAATTATTAAAGAGCCATGAAACTTTAAGGGCTGAGCTGATAACATTTCGTGTTTGCTAATAGTAAATTCCATGTCTCTTAAAAAATCATTGCAGAGAAACTCCTTCAAAGATTAGGGGGGTTATCTACTACGCCCTAAAAGAATCAAGAAACTGGTGAAACGTCGGGCATTCAGTACAATGCACTTTAAACCAACTGTACGAGATATCAGTAAAAGGATTTGATATACTAAAATGAGGTAATCCTATCTCTTGTATCAATTAATTATTCTAAGAAACCATTTTTACTATCTGCTTAACTTAACTACAAAGTAGGCCTTCTTTATCTTTTGATTGTCTCGTCACCTAATTAAAATTGAAATAAATATACATATTTATCGGACAAAATTTCGGAAAATAATGACTTAGGCTGAGAAACAATATGTGTGGAAAATTTATTACGACATTCCACTCCAACTTCACGGCTCAGTGCATGATTTTGCTTTATGAATAGAATTTCCTGATGACTGAAGCTATTTAATTGTAACAGGAGTATTTCCGCTATTGTCGAGGAGGATGAGAACACAAAACATGACAGTGAAAAGGACTCTTAACCACTTCTCCATGCTGGAACGGATTAAATTAATGCTGAAACAATGGACATTATTGCCTTAAATGATCCTCTTTATCTTAGAGCTCAGTTTAGAAATCGACTAATATTTTTTTAAGTCAAAACTGACATTTGTCTAACAATTAAGCTTTTTTTTTTCTAATTCTAAATCTTTTTGTTTTTAAACTATAACAAGTATAAAGAAATAAAACGTCTTAAATATAACAATTAGGGTCATCCATAAATTACTCAAATTTGGCTCATTTTAAAACCCCTTCCTCCCCCCTTGTAACGCATGTCCGGACCCCGTAACATCGATTGACGCGTAACGTTGCGCTTGATCCCCTCTCCCCAATGATTTCCAAAATCGTATAATTTTCAAGGGCAATTGCAGTGAAGTTACAGAGGCAAATTATACTTTTGAAGAATTGTTTAAGAAGAGACCTATTTTATGAGTAAGAGTGCCAATTATAAAACTCATAAAATAAAACGTGACAAGATAGAGACCATACTTGCTACATACGAACATGTGAGCTGTTCTTCTTCCCATGAGGTTAAAAGATAATATTTTAATGATGTATAGGAAAATATCAAAACGTAAATCTTCGGAGCAGTGGTTTATAGAAAAACGGACATTCCAAAAACCAAATGATATGATTACCAAACTTTCAGCAATAATCGAGGAAGGTGTAAACTCTACAGCAAGCAGCGAATAGATGGAAGCAGTTATCATCTGCAATTCTTGCAATGTATATTTGTGTCTAAACGATAAACAGAATTGCTTTAATGAATTTCTCAGTATCTGAAATGTTTAATGTGAAAAAGCCTCATATTTACTTTTGTATGTGTTGCTTTTTAAAATACAAGGCGTCTCAAATTTCGTAGCTTGCTACAGTAAAAACTATTCATCAGGAAATCATGAAATTTTGAGAAGCCTTAATTATATGATTGAAAATTTTTTCTAGACCAAAAAAAAAAAAAAAAAGTTCCCAAAACCACCAATATCGAGCTTTATAGAGAACGTAACAATGAACTATACAATTGTCGTGTAAAAACTTGAAGAATCCTGTGGACAGTTGCACAAAGATTGGTCTGCAATATGCCGAAATTGGACATCCTGTCCTCCACCACTTGTGTCGCTACATCATCCACCATCTCAAGATCAACACGTATTCATCCTCTTCCTGACTGAACAACCAATGACCCTGTTTTTTCAAATTTTACAAACATTCTTCCCAGTCCGTTGTGAGTGAGTGGATTTTTTCGTAGCTGCTTCAAAGAATGAAATTTTCACAAAGCTTCAGTAGCAGATTCACCATTTTGGAACTAACTCTTTCTTTTTGCTATGGAAAAAATTCCCATAATGTAATTAAGGCATTCCCAAAATTTCATGATTTTCTGATGAATAGATTTTGCTGTAGCGAGCTAATAACTGTGAACTTTAATGTGAGGCCCTGTATTTATTAAATCTCCATGGTGAATGATCGCGTAGCCTTTTGGGACAAAAAATTCCAAATATTATAAAATTATATTTATAATGAAATTAATAAAAAAAACAACAATCAAAGACTTTTATGAGTCATGCTAACAATAATTCTGTAATTAAAATTTTGAAAAACAAATTAACTGACTGCAACGAGTTAACTAATACTTTTGCTAACATGATCTCATGGTGCGTGGTTTCATAATTTTAACCATCCCATAAATTTAGTCTCAAACAAATCTCAGCCAGAACTAATCCTCTTCTACCCCTCTGTAAATAATACCTGGTAAGACTGCCCCCTCCCTCCTTCAAGCGTTATGTAATTTATGGACGGTGCCTTATCTAAGTTTTGCGTTTTTTGTATGTTCTTTTTAAATGAAAATACCATAACTAAAATGGGAGAGTTCTCTTATTCGTCATTGGAGTAGCTTATAAAATAAAATAAATTTCAAAAACCATGAAATAAAACGACGGGAAAAAAGTTTTCTTAGAAATTGCATACCATTAATATTGGTATCCAATTACCTTTCTGAGCAAACACTTTAAAGAGCTTAACTCTGAAATGACAAACTGTCTCAGTCTACGTAAGCTTATTATGTTAAGATGTAATGTTTAACAAGTCAAACAAAAATGATTTCACGAGGAACTTTTTAAGGCTAAAATGCCATGTTTTCTTTTATTCTTAAAATACAAATTTTTTTCAAGCTTAAAATGTTGTTTAAATAGGCGCAAACTTGGCGACAAAATGAATGATTAAACAAGTGTGGCGCAAAAAGGCACTTAACTTGTCTTATTGACATTGCTGTTTTGAGTAAGGATAGGCTTTAAATATTTATTGTGCTTCTTCGTAGAAGGCCCTCCCCCTACCAACAGTGTGCGTTTTCCACTTCAGTATTCGGATTTAAACCTGTTAAACCTGAGAGCTCAACAAACTATCCATGGAAGACATGTGACCCTTTTGTGTGGATAGAGGATGAGGAGTAGAGTTTGTTTTTTCAGGCAGTGATTCACTTACTTCATTCTTGTCTTCTAAGGGGGTTTCTTTGGCAAATCATTTGCCAATGGTGTATTGGATGATTTTGAAATAGTACTGTTGTCAGCTACTAAAGTTGACAGTGATGAGGTGCTTTTAGATGGAGGAGATCTTGGTGTCACTGAGTCATCAGAATCTACAGAAATAACAGGGGGAAAAAAAACATTAATATTTTTATAATAGAATACAAATAAATACAGTAAACTCTGTGTAATTCGAATCCAAATGGACCAACAAAATAATTCGAATTAGGCGATAATTCGAATTTTACGATATTGGTTATACTTATACACACTAAATCACATTATGCTAAAAACTGTGTTTTGGATTATGGGTAATTAGTAATCATATGTATTGAAAAAAAACAATGAAAAGGAACATTTCAACTAGCCTGTTTATTTGAAATAATCGATAATTGACAGTGTTGACAGATATTACTACCTCGAAAGTCCCAAAACTCGTACACAAAGCAGCCCAAAAACCGCCCAAAAATTCCTTACAAATTAAATAAATCTATGGTATATTGTAGTAAATTGTACCTGTATTTTTATGTTTCAATAAAATAAAAAATAATTACGTACTGGCAAGATTTTAAGCTATCGAGAGGAAAAACAAAGTTAATTGAGAGAGAAGATAAACCTAAAGACCGTGAAAGCTACTTACAATTTTGAAAGCTATCGCCAAATCTCGAAAGCAGATTGGCTACCGTATCCAGTCTGACTGCTGGATAATTCAGTAGTAAAGCAATCGACCAATTATATTTTTAGTAGCACAGTGCTCGTTCAGATCAATCTGGGAATTAGTCACAAATTATTTTCAGAGTAACTATGGCGTTCGAAGTAGGCGATGAAAAATACATTAGTGTGTATGAAATGTATTTGATGATTGATTCGAATTGGGCGATAATTTGAATTAGAAAATTAGAATTATGCAGTAATATTTTAAAGTAAATGTAAAGGATATCAAACGTTCCTTGCAATTTATACGAATTAAGCGATAATTCGAATTTGGCGGATTCGAATTACACGGAGTTTACTGTATAGTTATCTTTCAATATTAAAGTACTCATCAATTATACATAAAATTAAGGTAAAATCATATAGTATTTTTATTTATTTTCAAGGGCATGCTGAAAAGTAATGGCTCCTAATTTTTTGTTTGAAAATGAGAATACTAATTTGAGTAAAACAAAAATGGTAACTTACTACAACCTTACTGTTCAAAACTACATAATCAGAATCAAAGTGACGCCCTCTCAAGTGTTCGTTAAGTTTTGGGAATAGATGAAAATCAGATGGCACTACAGGACTGCATGGAGGATGGTCAACAACAGTGAAACCAAGACGGTGAATCTGTCTTCTTGTCATACAATAAGAAGGACTGCTCCATATGTAAACAAACACTTCGAATTTCAACTTTAAGTTTTTTTTTAGGGTTCCACAGTACCTTACAGTATCAATGTAATGCCTTTAGGCATGACCCCATATGCACATATCTTGAATATCCCAGAAGACTGTAATTATTTAATAAATCATTTTTACGAGGGTGAGCCAAATGAAAACCGTAAAATTGTAATTAAAATTCCAAATTTCGCCCTAGAGTGTTGTAATTCTGCAGATCTGCTAAAAGTGAGTTGTAGAAATATCCAGTAGGTGGCAGGAAAGTAGAGACAAGCAAACAACGTCACAGCAGCAGTTTAAAGATGGCCGCCCAAATTCAAACATGCACCAAAGAAGTTTATGAATGGTGATGCATGTTTGTCACAGCGACAAGTTTATGAATGAAGTGTGAAGTTCACAAATGGTGTGACAGCAATATCAGATGCCCCACGTCTAGATCAGGCACAACAAGTTGTGACTCCAGAGAATAGTGCAACATTTGAAGCCTTAGTGTTGGAAAAGCTCCGAGTAACGATTGATGAATTGCAGAATCGTTAGACAATAGTCATGGTTCAGCCCACCACATCATTTCAATAGATTTCACATCTTCACTACTAAAAAATCAGATAACTGAGCGCTATTCTTCTTTGGTGCAGGTTTGAAGTGGGGCAGCCATCTTTAAACTGCTACTGTGACCTTGTTTGCTTGTCTCTACTTTCCTGCCACCTACTGGATATTTCTACAACTCATTTTTAACTGATCTGCATAATTACACCACTGTGGGGCAAAATTTGGAATTTTAATTACAAGTTTATGGTTTTCATTTGACTGACCCTCATATTTATTAATATTTGGTTGAGATTAATTACGATCAACTGCTTCTTTTATATTAAATCTTCCTCATTGTTTTAATTCCTCCTTAACTATCTTCTTTGCTTTTAACTTTCTCTTCATTTCTGATTACAGTCAAACCACTTTATTATGAAATCCTGCTTACTAAGAAATTTTCTGAAGTCCAAGTCCCATATATAGCATTCCTATATTAAATTAGCTTTCTGTTTCCATCTTTATTCGATCATTTAATTTTCTTTTGTCTTCCCATTCATTACAATTGGCCTCATTGCATGGATTCTACTTTTCCTAATTCATTTTAAATTATGTATATTTAAATGTATCCTGTATCTCTCCCTAAATACTCTTTTCATTGCCAGAATTCTCTCTTCTTCCACCACTCCTTTTACTTGCTTTCCAGGCTGAATATTTAATTTTTCAATCCTGTACTCTTCCATTGCTTTAATTTCTTCCTTTAATGTTTTGCTTCTCTTTTGTAGTTGTTTTGTGTTTTTCCTGCCCTGAATAGTCTCTTTCATAAATCAGTAGTCCCTCTGTGGTTCTTTCTTCAGGGCCATATCCAGGATTTTCTTTTTTTTTGGGGGGGGGGTTCCCAAGCAACAGAATTATTTGGCAAGAATTATTTGGTCAATTTCGAGTGGTCACATTTGAGGCTCTTTAATTCTGTATTTTCAGCAGAAATTTGTAGCAACATTTCAATTGACAAATCATGTATGATAGATAATTCAGATTTAAGTAAATCTCAAATAATGAAATTAGTAAATAAAATGTGGTGTTAATGGTCTAGGCATAAGGTAACGATTCTATGACTTAGTTTTGAACTGGAACTACGAGCATGATACTCGTTGCCTCAACGAACTGGGCCATCATGGACAAAGGGACAACAAGGCTGTTCTCAAGTGACCTAAAGATTAGAAGGTAGTCAAGGTAGAAGCCCAGTGATAAAGCAGCGAGCATGATACTTGTTTGAATCCAAGACGTGGAATTTTTCTTTCCAATCTTTCCATTAATATCACTAATTTATGCTTGAAGTATTAACTCCAGTTTTCATTTATTACTTTCTTAAGAAGGTTGAACAACACTGCCAACTATTCTTAATTATCTCTTCTTTCTTAATCAGCTTCCTGATGGTTTGGAAAGGAGGAATTTCCGATCTGCAATCTGGGTGCCTGCTCTAATATTTAAGGTGCCATGCTGCTGATCGCCACTTTTGCCAATGGTCCCAAAACAATTGAAGTACTGATTTTTATTTAGATTTCTAAAATCAAAGGTGAATGTAGATGGTGAAAATAAAATCGTGTACACCATAATCTTACCTAACCGCCTTCTCAACTGAGACTATTCTTGAATTTCTCCTAGGGAGTTTAAAATTATTCGGATCATTTTAAAGTGAACATGATGTATCTTCTAGAAATCACTGTACTGGCAATTTTATTAGCCATAAATATGAAGTCATACACAATTTTTTCCTATTGGCCACATATCTCACTTGACATAAAATTTAGGTTATGCCATTATCTGAAGTTTGGCAATTGATTTGCATTAGTTGGTATCAGTGTTGTAAACTTAGTGGATATTCTGCTAAATTTAGCAGATTTCCACTAAAATTACTAGATAGAGTGCACAGCAGTACAATGGGACAGTTTCACAAAAAAAATAACATGTGGTGGCGCCACATTTTATCAGCCCATGCGTTTCTGCTGGTACGAATGGAAAATGGATCGAAACAATTTTCGTAAGAACTTTCCGAGAAGATACAATACACAATGATGTCGATTGAGATAATTAATAAAATTTTCGATGTGTTATAAGTCATGAAACATTTTTGGAAATTCACCACCTAGAAACCACGCGAATCATTATTTTCCGTTATATTCATTCATGACACATCATTTCATGTTTTTTGATATATTACATGCCATATCTTAGCATCAAAAGTTCCAATGGTACAATATTGGTACAATTAAAACAAATTCCATTGAGCCATTTTTTACCAGCATGCGGAATCGTTTGGTGTGGTCGGAACACGTGAATGCTTTTCACGTGTTGGCTTGGATGTGAAATTTATAATTTCATTGAGAATGAGACAATGGCAGTGTTATACGAGGCTCGTCCAGAAAGTAAGTTCCATTCGGTAATAAAAACAAAACTACTACATATATATATTCAAAATTTTTTCTTTACCAGATTCTATGTACCTTTAACTATTTTTCCA
>JAHWFO010030530.1:0-13684 GCA_023313115.1 Rhysida immarginata | reverse complement strand
TTGACGTTGTCTAGTTTGCTTGTAATTAAGTATATCAGCATGGTGTCCCATTCATCAACGGGTTGCTGCAGTGATTTGAGAGAACGAAGATGTGTTCGAACAGTATCAACTAGAGATCTCAAGTTGGTCTGATTTGATTTAGATATAGCTGGAAACTCGAACAATCCTTTCATATGAGTGTTTATTATGATTCTTGTATTTGCATATCGATTTTCGAGTAATTGCCAAGCTTCTGTATAATTGGCATCCGTTGCCTCGAGCGCGGAGATTACCTTCAATGCATTATCGGTCAGTAAACCTCTCAGAATCTGAAATTTCTGCACGTTAGGCAAATTCTCTTGATTATGAACCGCTTTGGTGAACGCATCTTTGAATGAAAGCCAATGTTCATAATTCCCAGAAAAGGGCTGGATTGTCAAGGGCGGTAATTTTATCTTCATTGGTTGAGTTTGCGCTAAATTCCCCGCTGCTTCTTGACCCTGAGTTGGTGCATGCATGGGTGATGGATTTGTAGATACCTGTTGTAGCATTTCTCGTGCCTTTGCCATTGCAGCATAATAATTATTCTCATATTGGTTAAAAGCCCTAATGTGTTCTTCGTCTTGTGTAGCATCTTGTAAGCATTCGATTTCGTGATTTAAATCTTCAAATTTTTGCCATATTTCTGGTGCTCTTTCTATTCTCTCGTTTAATTGTGTCCTATCATTTTCGCATCCTGCGACATAATCGAAAAAGTTTTTTAATTGCCTTTTGACGGCTCCTCTTCTTAAAATTAATTTCCTTAACTCTTCTGACATATTGTTTGTTTGTTTTTTTTAATTGGCAACTTAGTGGAATCAAAATATGATGAAATTATACGAAAGTTTTGTTGTTGTTGTTTTTAAACTGAATGACTGATCGCAATAATTTAATTTCAGACCCCCGTTAAGGATTAAAGGTTAGGTTTTGAATTAGGGTTTATTTTAGGAAAATAGGTTTAAGGAATAATTTGCATCACCTGATTCAGATGTTCCCCGATTTCTGCACCCACACTCTCATGTGAAGTTGCTCTGGTTGCGTATGAATCTGACGTGTCATCTGTAAGGTTGACCTTGTGATGCCTTGGTGCTGCGCCGTCTGCCTGTGTAACGCTTGCCGGTCGCCTCGCTGATGTGTTGGCCGAAGAATCGTCTCGATGACTGGCCGCTCGCCTGTGTGCTGCGTTGGCTGCTGATTCGTCTGTCGACGCCTGGCCGCTCGCCTCTATGCTGCGTTGACCGTTGATTTTGTGATCCAATCCGGCGACGTTGACTGTTGTATCGCTGTGGCTGCGACGTGCCGGGTCTCTCCGGCATTGTCACTCCTTGTTAGTTGACTGTGTTGAGTAGATGTTTATATCCTCATTGAATACGCGATGGTTTTTCTTTTGTGTTATTCATTCGTGATTTGCGTGTCCTTATCCGGCTCGAACTGACCAAATGTTGGTGATTTAATGAATAACACACACGTTGTATGATTAACTTCTAACTAAAACTATATTTATTACTTAAAAACTAATAATACAATAAGAATTAGGATAGCACAAAATAGCTGTGCTCGCGCGCCAACGCCCTACTGCATTCTTCTTCTTCTAAAATAAACAAGGGGAGAGTTGAGAGCATCGACAATCTCCGAGTCCAAAGTCCGCGCGTGAGCACCAGCCAGACAAAACTTAAAAAATCTCAAACAGCATTAAAAGAAATTTCATTATTACCTTATGGGGTAACCCGCAAAACAATGCTGCTCGGTAAAGAATCATGGCTGCCGCGAGAAAGTGAAAAAATTCAATAAGAAATTAAACATCGAACGGCAGGGTAGGAGTAATTTTCAGAGCATTGGAATAAAAATGATAAATGGAAGTTGAACGCCATGCTGCAGGCTAGGAAGGACGTAGAGGACCAGAAGGAGGGACGACTGGTCAAGCCAGAAGCTGGAAGTGGTCTGTCTGAAATTAAAAAAACAGTAACCACGGAAAGAACATCAACAATAGTGGGACACACATCCTCGTGATCACGAAAATTATTCGCGAGGGACAACTAGCTGCAGACAGTGATAATCACGTGGAGATTTTTTAATTAACATTTATTAAAACAATATACTCAACAATCACTGTCTGCAAAACAGTAAAAAAAACTTAAAGAATAGAAAAAATAGAATAATTAATTACAAATAAAATTATATCTATTTTTTACATAAAATCTGAGTTTTCCCGAACAATATTGTACTGTCTGGCAGCCTGTAATAGCACCTGTGAACTCAGTCATGCCCTAAATATGATGCCAATCTAGTTCATTATCTTGTGACATGGTTCCGATATGTTTACGCAGTTTTGTCGAAGTTAATGTTTCAGACTGTTTGGCACCACATTCTGCAGCATATTTTCTGATAACGTCACATCCTCTTATAGGATCTAATAATTGACAGACTGTTCTTGCAAATATATACGGATTTCTAGGGTTAACACCTGTGATAATACGAAATTTTATTAATAAATCCACGCAAACTCTCAGGGACGATGTTAATAATACAGGCACCCCTCTCTCTACCTTTTTTTGCCCTTAATAATAATAGGGAGCTAGTGTTTTCAAAAGCTATTTTTCATAATTTGACAGAGAATTATAAATTTCTGACTGTTTGGCTTCATCTGAATTTCGATTGAGGTATGATTCCATCTGCCTCTCTCTGCTTCCCCAGATCTTTGATATAGTTTTTCCCAATGATATTTATTGGGATTTTTCTGTAATTGTCACGTGGATTTCGGCAGAGATGTCGATCAGCGAAAGTGAAATAAGCTGATGACGCGAAAGATTACGTCAGGAAATGAGAACCACTCCGAAAGCGACACGTGAAGGAAAGAAAAAAGGAGATGAGAGTGGAGCCGTGGCCTTCGAGATATTAGGCCTCCGCATCGGGCTTGAAATAGCCTGCCGAGGCAGTTTCAATTTTTGACCGCTAGTTGGCGCTCGTCAGGGATAAACAACTACTTTCTACCTCATCGCTATGCTAATTTATCCGACTTTATCTCGCAAAATTCTGGCTCTCACGACAAAATTAGATCTAATAAAGAAAACTATCTTTCATGGAAATGATTTTATAGGGAAATTCTTATTATATGATCAAATTGACAGTGGAATAAAAATTCTATAAGTATGAGGAAAAAAAAACCCTACCCTCATCCATCCCTGCCTGTACTTATGGGAGGTTCTCCTTGTTATAAAAGAACATTATCACTTTAAAACTTTAGAAAAAAATCATTACTTAACTGAATTTCCTTTATTCATTTACATTTATGTAATATTGATGAATTTGTCTTTACACCGGTTTATTGTATAATTTTCAGCAAGAGCAAATGACGCGATCCTTATGTGGTCTTGTTTTCATTGCACTGAATGAAATTAATGAAACGAAATTATTCCAACATATTTTTAACATTTTTCAAACGTCACGCTTGCACATTTTAATGAAAACGAATTACTGTTTTGTGTTGTTGGTTTTTCTTTTGAATCGAATTTTAATACAAATCGATCTGCATTTATCATAATGAGCAATATATTCGATGTAAGTGAAAAATCGGTTTAAAATCGGAAATTATTCACACACAAAAAATTGAAATAAAATGTTTTATCAAGAACAGATGAAGGGTGGCGGGGGGGGGGGTATTCACACACGTACCTTCATCTGTTCTTGGTTTATCAATCAATTTAACATAATATACACAATGCTAAACTACTTTTCACCACACGTCATCTGGAATGGTCTGCATAAAACAATCATTGATACGTGGGCCGATTTGAGTCTTCTCGGTGACCACGGTCTATTGCGTTCAGACTCAAAAAACGTCTCCTGACGTTGGTTAACCGATTTCGAAAAAAAAAACGATTACACCGATTCGATATCATCAAGAACAGATGAAGAGGGAGGGGTAATCATTCGATTACCTACCTCCATCTGTTTTTTGATATCATGCTCTAGACGATTTATCGTACGAGATCGTCTGTACTATTATCGATTTTATTGATACATCGAACAACAGGCTGTTGAATGTACATTCAACTCGAAAAAACAAAACGACTAAATACCTGTTAATGTAGGTTTCGGGCTGATGACAGCCATAGAGCGAAATTGGATTTCAATAATTTCAAAATAAAGTACTTTTATTAAATGATTAATTTAATAACACATGGCCTCTGAAAACAAGCAAGTTTACACTATAACACTGAATCAAGGGCGTAGTTAATGAAGGCAAAGGTGTGCAGTACACGGGCGCAACGAATTAGCACTTTAAAAACAACGAAATATCTCAACGAGAGAATACAAAAAATATAAATTACAAATATATATAATCAATGAAAAGCAAAATACAAATTAATAAAAAAAACTGCGTTCGAAGTGTTTGTTTTTCCTCTAAATTCTCGAAATAATTTTATCAACGTCTGTAGCTTCCATAGATTAAGCTTGAATCAACCCTTGTTTTATCCCTGATGATCCCTCTCTAGCGTTAAAAAGTTGAACTTCCGCTGGCACGGAGGAAAGCATTGAAATGAGAGGCGATGCGGAGGCCTAATATCTCGAAGGCCACGGTGGAGCGTGGCAGCAGCAAAGACGGTCGAGAGAGCGATCCGGAGTACGAGACAGCCCAAAACTGAAGGCGCGTGCTAAGCCAAGGAAGCATGTCTGGCGTCGAGAAAGAAATGGCGAGCATTTCTGCATGAACGAAACGCCGGCAGGAAAGTCTTCTCAAGGCGGACGCTTCGACGGCGAGCAGGTGAAAACAGCCGGCGAGCGAGGGAGCGGCCCTCGTCAACAGCGAGCAAACGAACGGGAACCCGTCTTCTTGGCATATCTGAACGACGAGGAATGGCAGAGTCGTCTATCAAGGACTATCGAACGGATTATTGCTGAGCTACACAGCGATATAAACCAGGAAAGCGACCTCGAGAAGAGCGAGAGAGTTTTGCCAGCATCCCGCACACCACCGTCAGAAAATGGACCGTGCCCGATGGGAGAGAGCGAAACGCAATTTCTTCGGCTGATTTTCTCCAGGTATGAACTTTCCCTGGTGAATTATGAAGTAGACAATTTAATCGCAGCAAGAACGGTGTCCAACCTCACGGTATTAGCAACGGACGCAAATTGAACTTTTACAAGTTGTGTTTACATATGACGCAACAGGACTTGCTATCGGAGATTCGATTCTTGGGGTCTATCCCTTTTCTCTTGGCGCCTATTTCCTTAGAGGAGCCGGGGGATTGATCCCACAGTTTCGAAGATCTGAGCCACGCCTCAGTTCATGAACTTAACTAACGTAATTAATTAGCCCATGCATATAAGTGCCGTTAGTTCCATGCATCATGCAATGCAGCCGTCTTTGCAATAACTTTAATTGACAATTCAAAGCACGGAGGAGTGTATATGGGACGTTTATTTATCCAATGTTTTGCCAGTGTTCTATACCGGTTCGATATGTACAAGTCGTCCATAGTTATTTTGATGTTTCCATTGTAGCAGCGGCGTTCGTGTGTTCAGGCAAATTTTCGACGGAGTTGTCCTCACGTCACCCCATCAGCGTAATGTCGTAAGAGCAGGAAAATATATCGGGAGCAGATTTATCTACAATTCCTACCTTAGCAGTTCGGCTAGCGACAGCTTCTTCAGGGTTCAACGTGCAAGGGAATGCGAATCACGTTCCGACATTGGATGCTGCGCCATATTGGCTAGTTCTTTGCTAATATTCATCGTTATGTGCATGATGAGTCGTTTGTGTGTCCCCAGCTAGATTAAGGTGATTTTTCAAGGCGTATTATTTTTGTGCTATATATAAATGTGAGATTTTTAAGAGCCCTGTTCTCTTAACGGTGCTTCAAGTGCTCTGAGGCACTTGAAGCGCGGTGTATTGTGTCTGCTTGTTCTTTTGTGCAAGTTTCTATGCTCCTAAGCCTAGAGAGCTAAGTGTCTTATAATTTTATTGTCATATGCGTGAATCGCAAAGGTGCAGTTTTGTTATTCTGTGAATGTTCAGCGAATGATATGTGATTCATTATTAGCTGTTCCATAAGTGTATTGCAAGCTACGTTTTCGTCATCGTCTCGACTAGATTTCGTCGGACAACAGAGTGCGTCATTTACTACGTGCTACTTTATCCGATTCATCACATCATCTTCCGCCATATTCTACAATAGTGTCCAGTCGTCTCGGCGAGTTACCTAGCCTCGTCATTCGTCTGGAATCCCTCTCACATTTTCATTCTGCGGTGTGGTGACCTCTACTACTTTGACCTCAACTGAACTTTGACTTATATCTCAGTGTTTTGACTATCAATTATTACACACGGGATCCTGTCCTCGCCTCTATGTACCAGCATTCGCAATTGCTCAGTCGTTTGGACAGTTATATATATTCTTCTCCTCGTTGGTCTAACGTGATAAAAGTTTAATACTTTGAATTCAAAGAACTCATTCACGTTTTGACTCCTACCCCGGACCCAGCTACAATTCGACAAGTCAACGGATTGCGTTAGAACTTTTGGCTCTTCATTTAAGATAAAAAGAAGAACTTTGACTTTTATTTTTTTGGTTAACAATTTATCTTCCACTGCCTATTTACAATAGTCATTTTCTTTTTGGTGTTTTGTTTCCGTTTGTGGCAGCGCCAGCTTACGGGAGTTAGCAGAATTTGCGAACCAATAAAGCTTTATTTTTTTCTTTTCATTCACGTTCCTAGTCTCTTGTTCTTTACTCTGCAGAAATTCACATGACAGTAATTTATTTTCCATTTTTTAATTTCTCCATGGGTGTAAAATTTTTATTCAATTTTGCTAAATCTTCGGCAAGTGGCAGAAGTTGAAATTTATTCCATTTTTTCGTCTCCAGGGTTGACAGAGCATGTGTACTTACCTCTTGGTTCCATTCAGTCGAACATAATTCATAAAATTGGGTTAATAATTTTTCTCTATTACCTCATCTTGGTTTTTAATTGCTTCGCTTTTAGCATAGAAATTTTCTTTAATAAGTGACCTAACTTTAAAGCTAATGGAGGTGTTGTATATGAGTGGTTATCTTCTTCAAATCCACATACATATTTGACTGCATTAATTATTGTATTAAATGATACTGGAACGAGAAAGTCAATCAAATTTAATTTTTGCTTTTCCAGTTGCCTAAGCGCCAACAACAGCCGTCCAATTTCCCTTAACTTTTGAATATAATTTCGATCCACATTATATGATCAATGGATCATTGCGAATAGCTAAAGTTACTTCATCGCGGTGCATTTTTGGAAGCACGTGTTCCTGTAAACCAGTGCATGCTGAGGCTGGGATTTCCCTTAAAAGCTCCGAATATTTTAAAAGATGCTTACCATAATAGGTTTTGTGGTCCACCTTCTTACAATTTTTCATGTGGCGCCACGATTGCCCAAACATCTTGAACACGGATTATATTCGTCAACAGACATACTTTTTGCGGGTCGTTTTATAAGTACTATTTCACCTACAACTGATTTAATCGCCTCATTGTCATGAGTGAAGTTGAGGTTCTTGGATTCCATTAGATTTAATCACCTAATTGAGATTCTTGAATTTCTGCATTTGTGAGTTGTTGTTTTTTTTTTTGTTTTTTTTTTAGAAATTCCTTACGTTGTTTACTATTTTTACTCATGGCCATCCATTTCTAGACATTAATTTCATTTTTATGTTTCCTTTCAAAATACCGGGGCAATATATATCCCAATGAGCGGCAGAATACGCAAGCTTGATCCCAGCATATTTTGATTTTTACTTTGATGAGATTCGTCTTCAGGACTTTCAAACGCAGGTTCTTAAAGACAGTCAGGTTGGTGATCTTTCAAACTTTCCTGTCCTGAATAGTCTAGAAGATTACTTTGGTGAGAATCGTCTTGGGGACTTTCGGGCTGAGGTTCTTGAATTTCTATATTCTAAAATTATAAATAAAAAATAAAAGTGTTGCATTAAATATATATGTAACGATTTTTTTTAATTGCAGAGTAATGAATTGATTTAAGAGGAAAGAATAACTAAAACGAATTCATTTAACAAAGAAATTTATTTGTAGATCTTGCCTAGAGGAATCTGGATACTGAAATTCACGCCTTTACGTACCTAAATAGCACATAGATATGTTGTCTTCTCTGAATCCCATCCCCGTAATTCCAACCCCAGTGTACCAATCAAAACCAAACTAAATATTGCAGATGGACAACTCATAGGAAGCTACATTCCAAATTTCAACCTTCTACCTCAAAAAATGTAGAAATTATGAAGGGGACGGACTGACATTATAAAACCAATAAGTAGTGAGCCGGGGCAGACGTTGTCCTGCCACAGACCACCTTCTATGTAGACCGCATTTTATGTACACCGCCTTTTATCTGGTGGCGCTGTTGTCGGATATTTTATGCATTTGACATACATTGAATACATGCGCAAGTCACGTGCATCGATAAAATCAGGTTTTTGGCACAGCGTGAAAAATTCAGTAAGTGTCGTTATTGATGGCTCGAATGCTCGTTGGAGAGCATTTTCTTAAGTGAAATATACACGTTGACCGTTTTCAAGATGTACCGCAAGATGCTGGACAGTTGAGTCTCGTTCGTGTATGGGAAAACTAAGAATACGCCAAACAGCTTCATTGCTGCTGATGTAACTGCCCATTTGGTATCGTGATATTTCGTCGTATTCACTTACATTTTGTACTTCAAATTACTGCTAAATCACTGCCTTTATTAACGTATTTGCAAATGTATTTGATAGACTTTCGTACAGAACTGAAAAACTCGACATTAATATAAGCCTTGTGCGTTTTTGAAAGCAGTGGTGAGTATGATATCACCCACTTATTATCAATTTCAATTTGATTTCTGTTTGACAGTCGCATTGTGAATGTGTGGCCGCCATTCTCAGCGTTTCTGCGGTGATGAGATCCCTATGTCTATTTCCTTCAATTTTATATGTTACGTCTGTAACCTTCTCGACCAGTCTGAATGGACCAATATACTTAGGGGAAAATTTCTTTTTGGGGCCCCCTTGCCTTAACAACCAAACCCTTTCGCCAATATTTAAAGTCCTAGTGGGTCTTCCGTTATTAATACGATTTATCCTTTTTTGTCTCTGTTTATGATCGATGTCTGATACCTCTTGCCTAATCCGCCACAATCTTTGCACCAATGTAGATCGGTACTCCTCAATACTTATATTTTCATGAGTCCATTCCTCTGCTTCATCCCACCCTCTAGGCGCTACGGGGTCGAAGCCATATAATAGGAATACAGGAGTTTCCTTCAACGATTCATGCCAACTGGTTCGTATCGTCCACAGTGCAAAACTCAGTACTTCATCCCACGTTTCGGGATGGTTCCCGCACAGCGTCGCAATAGTCTCGCACAAAGATTTGTTACATCTTTCTGCAAGACCACTGGACGTTGGACGATAAGATGTGGTCACTTTATGGGCAATATCCAATTCGTTGCACAATGTATTGAATGTTTCCGATGTAAAATTGGCGCCCCTATTGCTTATAATTTGCCTGGTTACGCCGTATCGGCACACAATATCATTGGCTAGGGCTTCGGACACAGACTCAGCTGTCTGATCCGCCATGGCTCTAGCCTCTACATAACGAGTCAGAACGTCAGTCATGACCAATATATACCGGTTTCCTTTCTTGGACTTCTCCACCGGTCCCACAATGTCGATTACGAGTTTTTCGAACGGGTACCGAGCCATAATGCCTTCCTGCCAAGGTGCCTTAACAATATTTTTCTTTGTCTTCTGACATGTGACGCATTCTTTTATCTTTTGAATAACGTCCTTTCGCATGTCAGGCCAAAAATATAGTTTTCGCATCTTGCGGAGTGTGGTATCCACACAACGGTGACCCCCCAGCAGTCCATCATGGAAACGAGCCAACAGCCCTCCCCTTAACCCGAGTGGGATACATACCCTCGGACGAGCATTTGGGTGTTTGACATTAGTCCAGACCACCAACTTATCCACCAATGTCAATTCACCCCAAGGTTTTGACACCCTCTCCCGTCCTTGTAGTTCAGCCCAAATTTCGGATAACCAAGGATCCAAAGGTTGCTGTCTCAATATCTCTTCCTCATGTCTGGATCTGTATCTACCACCATGAAATTTGCGCATTGTCGTGATAACAGATCAAGCACACAATTAAGCCTCCCCGCCTTGTGCTCATACTCGAGGCTGAATTCCTCCAACTGCAGTGCCCACCGGAGCACACGTTGGTTGGAGTCCTTCATCCTCTGTATGAACACAAGGGGTTTGTGATCAGTGATAATGGTCGTCGGGAACCCCAGAATAATATGACGGAACTGTTTGGTTGCCATCACAATAGCGAGGGCTTCCTTTTCTATAACAGCGTAATTAAGTTGCGCACCCTGCAGCTTCTGGCTGAAGAAGGCTATTGGTTTCAGTTCCCCTTCTATTTTTTGCTGCAGTACTGCCCCAACAGCATATGCAGATGCATCTGTGGAAAGAAAAAATTTTTCCTTATAATTTGGGGCAATAACCACGGGCGCATTCGACAACTTAATTTTTATCAATTCCAGTGCATCATGACACGCCTCACTCCATGAGAACTTAACTCCTTTACGGGTAAGTTGCGTGATAGGCAATAATATTTGCGACAGTCCCTCAATGAAGGGACGATAGAAGTTGACAGAACCTATAATACCTCTAACTTCCTTCACGTTCTTAGGCTCTTTAATTCTATTGATTGCGCCACATTATCTGGATCTGGGCTAATTCCCGACGCCGAAATCACATGTCCTAAGTATTTAACGCACGGGGTGCAAAATTGATATTTGCTTGGTTTGATAATTAAGCCTTTAGTCCGGAACCTTTCAAACACCCATTTGAGAACTGCTATGTGTTCTTCGAACGTTTTTGTCGACACGAGGATATCATCCAAGAAGGAATGCAGCTCCCCTCCCAGCTTCTCACGCAGCGTTTTTACTACGTATTGCTGAAAAAGGTGGGAGGAGTTCTTGCCCCCCCTGGGGTAGCCTAGTAAGCTGGTATTTTCCACAGGGAGTCTGAAAGGCATAGCATTCCCTCAGCGACTCGACCAATGGTATCTGAAAGTACCCATTGTTGAGGTCGAGCACTGAGAAGAATCTATGTCCGTTCAGTTCCTCCAGGATGTCCCGCACGATCGGAGCGGGAAAGTCCACCGGGCTAGTGCATGCGTTAACTTGGCGAAGGTCTAGCGTTATACGCACTTCACCATTTTTCTTTGGTACAACATGCACCGGGGAGTTCCACGGGCTTAAGCTCGCTTCAATAATCCCAGCCCGCTCAAGTTCCATGATTTTCTGCTGGTATGAGTCCTTGTAGACATGGGGTATTTTATATTGACGTACCCATACGGGTTTGGATTTATCAATATCATATTCCGCTTGATAGTCAATAACTCCCTTGACCTCTGTTACCTGGTCCCCAAAACCATCAGAAAATTCGTGTATTAGACTTGTCAGCGCCTTTTTTTGTTCAGGATTAATCTCCCCGAAATTTAGCCCCTCAACCGGCTCAACTACCTCTATCACCCCAGATTGCCATACATCCCCGTGCATATTAAATATTCATACTCCTCACACATAATCTCCTCCCATATTCATACTCTACAGCATTACTACCTTCCCTCGGCATGATGATAATTTATGTTCCTTCTAATATATTCATCTAACTCTAGTTGTAATTAAACAAAAAAAAATTGCTCAATTTTCCCCAAAACAGCAAAAAGAACTCACAACCTCGATAGTCCGGCAATTCCGAATTATCAGTCCCTGTTCGGGCGCCATTATGTGACCCACCTCCCCCGCTTTAAATTAATCAACAACTAGTGTTGGGTGGAACGTGTGTCAAGGGTTCGGGACTGATACTTTCGAGGTGTGATCCTTAAAATTTAAAAAATAAAATCCTGCACCTGATCAATTAATTAAATATTCTCTCTTTATTCCCCATAAACCACATAAAATTCAAATTAAGGAAATTTACATATGATTAGTTAGATGTGTGTCAATGGTACAGCTCATGGATAATAATTTTTAAAGAAAGTAACTTCAGCAGAGGGCCCTCTCTGAGCTAAAGAACTATATTTCTTATTATACTCTTATCAATCATACTAAGCGCATTAACAACACCAAGCGTCAGATTTCCCAACTAAGGGCTCTGTGCAATAGTTTAGGCACATCTCAGTTGTCCAGGTTGATACTTGTATAGGGATGACGCTACTCTGCTTTACTTTCACTTACACATCGGCAGTGCTTATTGTAAACATAGACTCAACGCACATAAGCATCGTACGGACCTTTTAGTTACGCATCGCATAAGAGGAGGCCCGCAGTAACCTCTTGTCTGCACTCCGATGTGTTCGTTACTCAATGAGGTAGCATTAAATGCACTCCGGTGGTCGTGGTCGGCAAGGTTTACTCAATGAGATCAAGAGACACTCCCACGCGGACAAAATGTGCAATTTCCCAACAAAATACGATTCGGATCAAGAACTCCTGTTTACGACTGATCTATAGCTTAGCTGTGGACGTCTGACTTTAACATAACATTAAGCATAAATCTCAAGTAAATACTAATATGCATTTTCTATTTTAATTCATAGCATAACATTTTATCTTGATCCTAACTATGCGAACTTATTACAACGTTTCTCCAATGTTCATTTACGCAGTTCTTGCCAATCCTACTACAGTCTTTGAGCAACGCGAATAACTGTTCTCTTTGGAAGAAACTTATTCACTTTATCCTTTGCTACTTAAAGTTTTACTGCATCTTCGCAATGAATCGATAAAATCCCGTGAACCCACAACATGAAACGAACTCACCAAAAATGTCATCTACGTTGCTCGTTGTCTTCGATGATGCGTGGAACCTCGATCTCCGATCGAACGTACGGCCAAGCGGACTGTTTAGCGTCGGTATTCTATCGGATCTGTATCGCTTTATTTTCAATTAAAACTGTAACTAGTATTTTGTACAGTTTAATTATTAAAGCATTTCGCTTCATCCAGCGAGCATAAATTAACATCAACACTCGAACCTTCCGGCGTTCCCACCAATTTTTCTCTCCCCACGTCAGTCTCCAGCGGTTGCTCGCAGCCAAAAAAAAAAATTTAAATATTATATCCAAAAACAGAAAAACAACAACAATAATAAAAGAAAACTGCGATCTCACATCTTCTCCGAAAAGATCTCAAAACAACAATGCCTTCTTAGCAACAATGGCGATTCCTGTTGCACGAACATCGTTGCAACAGCAATCGTCAACAATTATTTAAAAGAAAACAAGAGCCTTTTAAAACTGAATATATATTTAAACATCTAAATATAAAATATTAATTTTTACTAATTAAAACTAGGTGCTAAAAAAATATCTAAATTAATAAATATTTTCGAGAGAAACAAAGAGAGAAAAGATTCACAAAAAATTATAATTACCACCAAAAGTTTTTATAAAAAGAAAAGGACCAAATAAACCCCTACATTTGCTCCGCCGGACCCATGTGACACTCACTGACATGGAATGTCACAATACAACTGACTACATCTGCTATCGTACAAAACTGTTTAAATATAGGAATTTAATACTCAATATAGTAGAGCCGTTATCAATAATTATAA
>JAHWFO010030529.1:0-34574 GCA_023313115.1 Rhysida immarginata | reverse complement strand
AGAGCATGCTTGGAGAAACAGGGTCGCCATCTCTTGACAATATAGCTAAGATATTAACCACCTCAGTTGGCGACCGCAGGAAAAAGCGTCGTAGGCGTACTGAGCGGAAGAGGCGCAGAAAACGACGCGAGCGCGATAATTGTGAGCGGGAAGATTTGATTAGAGGAGACGAGACTCGGTACGAATGGAATAAGGCACGGAAAATTCCGGTCTCGAGGAATCGAGTGAAGCTCGAAAACCACGCTCGAACTTTCTGGAACCGTCGCTGGAGGAGGCCGACGAGCTCGCCAAGGTTTTCGGATTGCGAACGTGACAATTCAGCCCGTGAAAAGCATCAAGCCCCCCAAGCGACATATGAAATTGCAGCTTCGACCAATGACCCCCGTTCCATCGAATTGCCGAGCGACGAGGATAGCGTGGTTTCAGAAGGCAGCACGTTTATGTCGGAGGACCAAACTCTCGCCCAGCCGCCGGAATCGCCTGCCGCCCTCTTCAGCATCGTAGCAGCCCCGAGCGAGGTCAACCTTCTGCGTACGTTGGTCGTCGCAGCTAACATAGACGCCTTCTCACTCTTGCCACTTAATTCATTTGATCCGTCCTGGATTCCCCAGCGAAACATGTACCTGGATTACCCCCTGGACGCAGGAAGCCTTCTGGCAACATGGATTGGGCGACCTGGTTCCCTACACGAAGTGGGTCAATTTTTGGCTAGTAATTTTGCCCTCACCTTTAGTCTCTTGGTCTCACTCGATATGCTTAACCTTAATCTTCCCGCTCGAGCGCGTTGCTTAGTTTCTATTCATGCTAGCATTTAGCTTCTCTAGCGAGTTTCTATTAGAGTATTGTAAACTCCGTTGATCAAACGAGCTGAGCACCGCCCTCATTTGCTTTGGCGTAGATTTTAAGGTTAAGGCAAGGAGATTTTACACGTCTCTCACTTCCTATTTTTTTTTACTCTATTCTAGTTATCAACGGCTTCAAGCCGAACATTAAACGCTGTTGCGTCGCCGTTTACGTACGGTACGGCTGTGGACACGCAGCGTGCAATTTATCTGAAGAGACCACGTCATTTTCACGTTCCTTCTCTTCAAGAGTAAAATACTGCGTCAGCAATGTCCCCAGTAATTAAGCATAGTGATTTTGGGCATTAAAATATAAGTTAATATTGGCCCAATTCTTTGTAAGTTTATTATAATTAAAGTGTCCCTGTGACTTCAATTTTCATTTAGCTAGAAGCGCGTCTTAATGACCGCGCCTTTACATTAGCTAATTATTAGCAGCCTTACTGCTGTGAGCTGTCTTTCCCTTCTCAGCTCAAACAATTTTTGTTTAAATCTGAGATTCTTGTCTCAGATCGGGCAAGGCACTGTCCTCATGCATTTCTTGCGTGTAAGCAAGATCGTAGCCCGTCTATTGTATAGTTTAATTGTACTCAATTAACTAACTTTGTTGTTAAATAAATTAAGCCAAAAGCTATACTCTGTTGTCCGTTCACTTATTTCTAACGTTTCCACTGCGCAAATGCTCATAAATGCGTGACAATTATTTTGATGATTATTATGGACTTGTCGTTGTCTTCTCATTGTGTTTTGCTTCGATAAAAACACTGGAAGACTGAGCCATAATTTTGGAAAATAGCATTAAGTAAACCATTTTCCTACTCTGATCTTGCAATTTTGAAGATAATTTTCCAGAACCATTGTACACAAGGAGGAATGACATATAGCTGGAGTTCTCCATTTTGACATGGAAATGGAACGTCTAGGTAACTTTGAATAATAATAATAATAATAATAATAGATTGCGTATTGAGTTGACTTTTCTTGAATATTTAATTACCTGATTGCGTATTGACATTTAAATAAACTGCTCCTATTGCTTAATTGTATGTTTTAGTTTTAAAGCTTCCTCTCAAGATTGGATGTACCAGGAAATGGATGTGGAACGTCTATAAGGAAGATTCAAGAACTGAACCACGCCTGAATGTGGACACTCTTTGGGTAACAATAACTGCTTGGTTGGAACTGGTAATAAAACTTTCTGTTGGGATTTAATTACTTTTCACTAATAGGAAAGGGGCATTAGATCAATACAATATCGTAGATCTCATCAGAAGGCAATTTCTCACCTTAATTCTTTATAATTTTTCTATTTATTACGTTCTATATGAAATAAATAAATATTGTAGCTATCCTAGAAACTCAGATCCCAGTGTAAATAGACATTGTCTTTGTACAAAAACACTTGCTCTTTCTAATGATACCAATGAAAATTCATTTAGGAGTGACGAATATTGAGATATTTTGCCCTAAAAGTTGGCTTTTTTCACGCACATAATTTTTATGAACATCTTTCATTTGGCATTTCTCTCGAAATATTAAGAGAAGAGCATTGTCACTATAGCACAGCATGGTATGATGCTCCCTATATACAGTTGCAAAATATCGCAGCAAACAGGTCTTTTGGTGATGAGTGACTGGCCCTGAAAGTTTAGTCCAAATCTGTCGCGACAAAATTTGGCGGTAATTTTAGCATGGATTAGCATCTGAACAGTCAAGCACGCTACTTTTTTGATCAAACCACTACATTCTACGCTAAAAGTTGTCATACTGCGCCAAATTTCACTTTTATCTGGCAAACAGAAATTATTTGACAGTCAAAATTGGCTCTTTTTGCGGCACCGCGCATTAAATATATGACAGCCCAAAACCATAGGCCTTTAACTTTTGAACAAAAGAACACTGAACCCTAAAATTTTGTACAGCTATATTTGGGGTCTAGGGCTACTTTATTATAAAATTTCATGAAATTTGGAGAGGGTCGAGTGGGAACGTTCTGTGAGTTTCGGTGATTTGACATGGAAAGACCCAACAGTCTATATCGACGTCCAGTGAAAGACGTCAGGCTAAGACGAGATCCTTCCAACGCAATCCAGAGACAGAACTACAGTGTCCACTTAAAAATATCTGTCATTGGGTTTCGGTCTGCATTTGGTGAACAACTAAGCATTGAGTATTCAAGCCAGAAAGGTCTATCTATGGGTAAAATGGATAAAATCTGTAAACATTGCCGTGCAAGAAGAAGGTCTAAAGAGCCATTGGGATTCTATTGTTTCAATGGACAAGTGCAACTAAATGATTGAACCTCTAAAAACCCTAAAAATATACTAACTGGAACAGATCAGACATCAAACTTTACCAGCAGGACATTCGAAAATACAATGTATGTTTTGCAATGACATCTTTTGGAGGTAAAGAAGTTAAAGGTACTATATGTCAACGTATAAAGTACATGGGCAAATTTATCATTTGATTGGCAGTTTGCTACCACCATCACAAACAAAGGCTCAATTTCTTCAAATATATTTTACCTCTGAAGAAGATCAAATAATATTACGGCATAGTTTAGCACCATCCCTTCAAAAAGAAATTTTGCAATCTTTACAGCAAATTCTTTGTGAAAACAATAGTTATATGCCGAGTTTCACAACACCCATAGAACAAATGGCTCCTAACTATGAAATTGTAATTCATGCAGAAAACTCTGAATTTTTTGCGCAAGACATTCTTAAGATTGGTGATGGTTGTACTGTGGCACACAATCATCACATTAACATTCCTCTCACTGTAAGAACATGTGTCAGAGCCATTGACCAGCTTATAGACAATGTTTCTCCGAATATTCAAAATTTGCTACAAAAAGGCACAAATTGGCTTGGCGAGCATGCCATCATAACTGCAAGAAACAACGCCGCGGAGGAAATAGATGAAGCAGTCTCTGAAAGAATAGCCACTGAATGCAAAACAGAAACGTCAATGAATACGATGTTAAATATAGGTGAGACCATTCACTATCCAACAGTTTCTCATCGCTCTCAACCCTTTAGGGTTGCCTTCACATGGACTCAGGCTAAAAGTTGGTACTACGATCATGTTGCATTGCAAACTTAAAACACCATAGCTTTCCAATGGAGCAAGACTGCAAGTGAAACGTCTAAAGGTGCCCACACACGATCATGCCCGGCTTACTGCCATGCTTGCCATTCCATAACTGTCACTCCATACTTAATAAGAATTCACCACACACGAGCCATGCCGAAACTGTCATTCCATGGGAACTTGATTGCATTTTGTTGAACGAATTCATTCGTCAATGTCTGCTGTGCAGTGATGATGCAGTGACTTAAAATGAAAATGAGCATTTGGTCTAAACGGTGGTTGCAAGAAAGAGAAATATTCTGATGTAAATCTTCAATGCAAAGGATGACTTCCTGAACTACCTACGGATAAGTTCCACAAGTTATCGAGAACTTCTATTCGTAGTTGCTCCTGTTATATCAAAACGCAACTGACAACTTCCTGCTGCACACGTGTTTTGAGCCAATCAGTCCACGGCAAAATAACAACTTCCTCCCTTGTTATGTAAATAATACTTCTGTAAGAAATTAATAAATGTAAACTGGCGATAATGCTCCAAGCATAAGGTAATGATATTATTTGAAAAAATGGAAGGAAAAATTCCACGACCTGATTTTGGCAAACTTTGCTAGGACGGTCTTAAGCAGCCGCGGTTATACTTCATGAGTATCACGCTCGTTGCCTCTACCAATTGGGCTGTCGTGGACTTGGCACATCAAGGCTGTCTCCAAGTGTCCATAAAGACTACAAGGTAGTCAAGATGGAAACCCAAAGATAGGGCGGGCAACCGGCTCCCAGATTGTTTGGTTAGGAAGAATTCTCGATCTGCGAGCTGGGTGTCCGCCCTATCTTTGGGTTTCCATCTTGACTACCCTGTAGTCTTTATGGACATTTGGAGACAGCCTTGCTATACCGTGTCCACGATAACCCAATTGGTAGAGGCAACGAGCGTGATACTCGTGTTCTGGATGGAATCCAGGTCGTGGAATTTTTCCTAACATTTTTTCAAATAATATCAATACTTCTGTAGATGAGGGCATTTTATGGACTCTTTACTAATCAGCAAAAAACTCAGGGAAATCCATATTACGATTTTTATTATCTCCATCATCATTCAGTATTGTCTGATTTGTTGCTATACCAATCCGTGAAAGTCGCATGTATAACTGGCTATGCGAAAACATATCGTTTCGGAGGTTTGGCCTTGGAATTTTTTGGAGAAATGTTGAATGGAGAAACAATATGACAGAAAACTGTAGCCTCTTAAATGGCAGATAAATTGGAATCGTGGGCATTTCTGGTATTAATGCCATTTCACCGATTAATGGTCTTGTTAAAATGGTGCCTATATAATGTGAGGCATTAAGGTACCCACACGCGATCATGCCCGGCTTGCTGCCATGCTTGTCATACAATAACTGTCACTCCATGCTTGATAAGAATTCACCACACACGAGTCATGCCGAAACTGTCATTCCATGGGAACTTTATTGCATTTTGTTGAACGAATTTATTCGCCAATGTCTGCTGTGCAGTGATGGTGCAGTGAATTTACATTATGAAGAAGTCTGCAGAAACTGTTATTGCAATGCTGCTTGCCGAGGACGATGATAGGCCTAAAATGAAAATGAGCATTTGGTCTAAACGCTGGTTGCAAGAAAGAAAGAAATATTCTGATGTAAATCTTCTGGGTGAACTCAAAGCTAATGCAAAGGATGACTTCCTGAACTACCTACGGTTGAGTTCCACAAGTTTTCGAGAATTTCTATCCCTAGTTGCTCCTGTTATATCAAAACGTATATAACAACTGGCACTTCCTACTGCACACGGTTACCTGTTAGTGATTTAATAAAAGCAAAAAAAAAGCAATATTGAACGTGCATCATGATTTAAGGCCTGTCTCAAAATGATAGCCACATACCTATTCTTGAGATAGAACACAGAACTGCTGATAATATGCATGTATTTACATGGATACCAATAATAGTACACACTAAGTTTTAATTAGTTATCTTACATTGAACGAAACTGAGAAAAATATTTAAAAAAATGAGGAAATCTGCTGTCTCATAATGATAGCCTCACTATCGTCTAACGACCCACAAATGCCCCCTGTATGACAATAACATCCAGTATTCGGTCGTGCATGCTATCGACGAGTTTCTTCAACAAATCTGCATCAAACTCCTCCCACGCAGTAATGACGGCTGCCTTCAGATGATGCACATTGTTAAATTTTTGTCCATGTACATACAGAGTCGGGACACATTAATATACCTCAGGACACCTCTCCTCGAACATATTGGAACGTCCCATGGTATGCAGATGAAAATTTATTGCATATCATTAAAAGCTGACAATAGCAGACAAATTGAAATTGTCGCCGTCATGGGACTTCCATAAGGGGATGATCATTGGCTATCGGGCCAAGGGGGGGGGGGGGGAAGCATTTCAGAAACGGCCACCCTTGTGAACTGCTCTAGGGCTGCCGTTGTGAATGTGTATCGCGACTGGACGAATCAGACAGTTTCGAGCAACCGAAGAGGTAACTGTGGGGCCCCACGGGCCATCGATCATTGAGGCGAGCGTCGGTTACAACGCCTGGCCAAGACCAATAAGCGTGCCACTGTTGAGCAACTGAGACAGCAAATGAACAGTGGGACCACTAAGCGTGTCAGCACCAAGACACTGCAACGATCTCTCTTGAGGTTAGGGATCCGGGGCAGGCGTATGGTAACAGCAACCATGTTGACGCCTGTGCATCGCCGAAAACGCCTCCGACGAGTGGCAAAGGATTGCTTTCTCTGACGAGTCGCGGTTTCTGGTGAACAGAGTGGACGGACGATGGAGAATTCGCCGGGAAGCATCTGAGAACAGGCATCCCGACACCATCGTTGGCAGACGACAGGCTGTTGGGGGAGGTGTGACTGTTTGGGGGTTTGCTTTCTTGGTATGGTCTGAGTCCACTGATACTGCTGGAGGGTACACTTAATGCTGTTCGTTACCTGACGATCGTCGCAGACCAGGCACACCCCTTCGTGTCGACAGTGAATCCTCAGGGTGATGTCACCTTTCAACAAGACAATGCTCCCTGCCATACTGCCAAAATTGTCAACGACTGGTTCGAGGAGCATGCGGATGAATTCAAGCTACTCCCATGGCCACCAAACTCCCCGGACCTCAACCCCCATTGAACATTTGTGGGACCATCTCGATCGCCATGTCCGCAAGGTGATGGAATTAAGGGATGCACTGATCGCCGAATGGTCCCAGATACCTTCAACCACCTTCCGAGGACTTATTGACTCTCTGCCACGTCGACTAGCTGCTGTGCTTGCCGCCAAAGGTGGATACTCTGGATATTAGCAGGTGGTCATATTAATGTATCCCGACCCTGTATACTGACCTGCAAAGAATACCCCACAAATTTTTCACGGGGTTCAGGTCCGGAGAACAAGGAGGCCAGTCTAGTACAGGCACACCATTGCCTAAGAACCACTTCTAAGTTGAGTTGGTTGGTGACAAGGACCACCAACTGTCTTGTTGTAAGAACCTGTATGGACCACCAATTTCTTCACCAAAGGACAGGAGTTGCATTTCAAACATCTCTTGATAATTGTACGGTTCATACGCGACGAGAGGAATGCTACATTAGTTTTCCCGCCATTTACGGAGCTTCCCCACACCAATCAGGATGCCTCTCCTTGTTGCCTCTTGGATAAGACTTGTTCCTCTTCCCGAAGATAGGGCCAGTAGTATGCTCATCTGGTTCATTTAGTTTGAAATTTTTTTTTCCTCTGAGAAGAGGACTTGATGCCATTTTTACAACCGTCTGCTGTGATTTGTGGCCCAGGAACATCTTCTGTTTCATTACAAAAGCTACTTATAAGAATGCGCTCTTAGTCTGTACGTTTATCCGGCCGTCCGCCGTTTGCACAATAACTTGAAAACGAATTAACTTTTTCAAATTCTATTTTCAGAAATACGACCATGAAAGTCTTAGCTCGGCCGTATCAACTTTTCAGAATTTTTCGTGGACCCCTTCAAGTCGAATTCACGTGCTAAAACTGTGAGTGTAAAGAATACCAAGCTAATGGCATGTCATATAACAATCGATTTATCAAGAAGGAATACATTGTTACTTTCTCTTCATCTTTTAAGCATTACTGACATCGGCGCGCGCACGTGCAATCGCTTTGTCGACGAACGATTGCTCAAGTGCTCATAATCTACAGGGTGATTCAGTTAATTTCTGACCATTTCACTCGAATGACGTGCATTAGGGATAAATAATTGAAAGAATATGAGCGCCATATCGAATTTCTAAATAATTGGAGTTTGTATTGTTGCAACGGAGCTGCATGAAAATCGTATTGTTGAGATATGGCGCCCGCTTTATCAACATAGCAGAAATGCAAGGTTGTCGAATGGTATTTCGAGACAAAATCACCTGTAACCGTGCAAAGAAAGTTCCGGAAGGAGTATAAGAGTCGAGACGCACCAGACAGGCAAGCAATCATGGATTTTGTCAAGCAATTTCGTGCCACTGGATGTGTTAAAGGCAAGAAAAAAGGTGGGAGCGAAGCTCGTGTTCGAACGACCGAAGTTGTCGAAAATGTTCGCACAAGGTTGGTCGATTCCCCTACCAAAAAAATCTGTTCGCCGCCTATCCATTGAAGAAGGGCTGTCGTATACCACTACGTGGCGAATTTTGAGAAAGGATTTACACCTGTTCCCGTATTAGATTCACGTTTATCAGGAGTTAACAGACACTGGAAGAGAGAAGCGACAACAATTTGCGATGGAGTTTGGAAAAGAAATGGAAGCCAATCAGGACATTGTGGACAACCTGTGGGTGTCAGATGAGGCCTTCTTCCATCTGTCAGGTGACGTTAATAAATACAACGTTCGTTTTTGGGGTTCCCAGCACCCTCATGAGATCCATAAGTCACCTCTTCATCCACGAAAGATTATGGCTTGGTGCGCGATTTCCAAAAGAGGCATCATTGGTCCGTTCTTTTTTGAGGGCACGGTAACGTCCCAGGCTTACCTTAACATGTTGGAAACCTTCTTCATCCCCGAGCTGCGAAGGAGGCGTATACCGCTTCGACATCAATGGTTTCAACAGGATGGGGCTAGGCCTCACGCAACTAATGAAGTGCTAGACTTTCTCAATCAGAAATTCGGAAATCGTGTCATTTCAAACAGGTTTCCAGATCGATTCGGGGGTGGCTTTCTTTGGCCCCCTACGAGTCCTGATCTAAACCCATGTGATTTTTATCTCTGGGGGTTCCTTAAAGACAGTGTGTTCACTAGAGCACCAAGAACCCTAGACCAGCTGCGACAAAGCATCGTCGACTGCTGCACCCTTGTGGATGCAGAAATCCTGGATAGAGTTATGAACAACTTCACCATTCGGCTGCGAGCAGTTCAAAACGTTCTTGGTGGCCACATTGAGCATATCATCAAACCTTTTCCACGGGGATAAAAACTCCGAACTGCCTAAAATATCATATTGAAATGCTAAGTTTGTAAACATTAATGGGTCAATAAATCATAGTACTGGAATGGTCAGAAATTGACTGAATCACCCTGTATATTATTAAGTAGCGAAAGAATGGAGCCAGTTATTGGTTTTATATAGTCAGTTCGCCTTCTTCATAATTTCTACTTTTTTTGAGATAGAAGGTTGAAATTCGGAATGTAGCTTACTATGGGCATGCTCACTATCTGCACTAATTAGTTTGGTTTTGATTGGTACACTGGGGTCGGAATTACGGGGGTGGGATTCAGAGAGGACAACATATCTACGTGCTATTTAGGTACGTAAAGGTGAGAAATTCAGTATCTAGATTCCTGTAGGCAAGATCTATATTACTGTGAAGTTTAGGTCCAATTGCTCCATTGGGGTCGGATTTGCGGGGTGTCAGTCACTTGGTCTTTAGAACTATGCCAACATATAGTATTTGATATATCATACGTTCGGTAATGATGAGAATGGAAAGAAAATACGAGCTTTTTTACATTTTTTACATATTACGTTCGAGAAAATTAACTTTTTGATTAAAAAACTTGGGGAGATGTAAAAAGTGCAGATAAAGGAGTAAAAATAGATGACTGCAGGATATGTTACTTGCCTTATCCTACTCGGGTGGGGGGGGGGTTAATTTCTTTTTAATAAATGTATACACTACATGATCAAAGGAGTTGGGACACCCCTGTGAGCACCTAGGGTGTTTCTCCTGGATTGGGCCAACGCCTCCTATAAAGAAAGTCTCAGCACTGAAACGTCATACATTGTTACATCATCATACTTCGTCCTTTGTTAACCGCATTTCTACCAATAATAAGCTCTAAATTTGGTCGACCTATGATGATGTAACAATGTATGACGTTTCAGTGCTGAGGCTTTCTTTATAGGAGGCGTTGATTGGGCCCGCTCATCAAGGTGGACGGAAACCTCAATGCTGATGGCTACAGGACCATTCTGGATAACGGGGCACTTTCAGCGTTGTGGGAACACTTCGGTGACGGGCCGTTCCTCTTTCAGCACGAAAATGCGCCTTGCCACAAAGCAAGATCCATATCTGACTGGTTTGACGAGATGCGGGTTGAAGAACTGGATTGGCCCACCCAGAGTACTGATCTCAATCCCATCGAACATCTTTGGGACGAATTGGAACGACGTGTGAGATCCAGGATGGTTCGCCCTACATCTGTCCAGGAACTGACCACGACGCTCCTCGAGGAATTGACCGATTTCAGAGCCGCCCACTTTTGCAATGAATTATGGGAACATGGCGTCTCAGTCGGGGAAAACAACATCACACTATTAACGTGTTACTGCATTTGATACTGGGTATACAATATTATATGTTTTTACTAATAACGAGTAGTAGGTAAACAGTTTGAACATAGACTACTATTTGATATGCAATTATTTCTTTAGTAATTCCTCCATTTGCTTCACGTAATCAACAGATGGAAGAAACCGAAGTAATAAAAACATTGCCAGATATCGAATACAGGTAGAAAGAAGCATTCGACGGATCAAAATTTTCAGAATATTATCAGATGTTATACCTTTAGCTATGCTATGCTATGAAGCATTAATCAAATATGGACAATTTGTTGCATACTTTCAAATTTTTCAGTTTCAAATGCATCACGTTAACAGTACAATTTAAATTAACAATTCAGTTCAGTATTTTGTTTATTTTTCTAAGTATGATAAACATTGATTAAAATAAACATCTTGTAATGTTGTTAACATTTGTTTTGAATAATTATTGTCAAATTTAATGGAAATACAGACAAAGTCTACATTGGTAAAAACTATAAAATTGCATAGTTTTAATCCTGAAATCAACATCTGTCCTTGAACCTGTGAGTAATATACATGAGAAAGATCTAAAACTGTTTTCTCCATGTTGTTTCAAATAAAAATCTTCTTGTATTGCAGTTGAAATTTTGTCATTTCTAAATTTGTAAGGAGCTTTAATTTCAATAAGCTCCAACCCTCGATTAGTACAAACTAACCCATCTGGAGTTGCACCTAGGAAAGGGAATGCAGGATTTACTATCAGTCCAATTTCACGCAAATGAAAAGCAGAGTTTCTTTTTAAAAATTCTTTTTTTTGCCAGATTTTCACATTTTTTTCCGTGAGCGATACAGTAAAAATTTTTTAGATTGAAACAATTTTTTAAGGTACATTTCAGTGATGGTGTAAAACCAAACCAAATGATGAAGCACATATTCTTTTGGCTCTTTCTTGGTGCCACTGTTGTGATAGTGTCTACTTGCATGTGTCCTTAGCAAGTGACTTGGCAGATCTAAATTTAACACTATATTATTTTTATAAAATATATTATCAACAACAACTTCTTTAAAAGAGATGTTTGGTGCTAGTGGCAGCGGCACAAATGAACAAGTTTCATTAGAGTTAATGCCCTGAATCGGCAAGATATAGTTCTCCAGTTGATTTGATATCGGTGAAAATAATTACGCTTTACCATATAATGTATCAACCTCAGATGTTTTGGGCTGAAATACGTACGACATGGAGATGTTGGGATAATGGCCTTGAAGAAAGCTTTTAAAAGATTCTGCATCCTCTTCTTGAAACTTTCAGCCTGATAAAAATGATAATGTTAAAATATGTTGTCGTGATTTTAATAAATCCATATAATACAAATGCTGCTATTAAAATAAGCATCATCAAATGGTGTGCTTAAAGTTGATCTGACAGAATGTTGCACATGTTGCATCACCGGTTGCGGTTCAATGGCATTACCTAAATCAACAAATAATGAGACTAAATATCATACTTAAGTAAAGGCAACATCAGATATTCTCATGTATAAAATACTTAATTTAAAAAACAAACTGTTAAAAAACAAAGTAAATTTCTGTATAGCATACCTCTTGGTTTACCCCACTGTATAGGGAGACTAGTGCATGATAGTTGCTCTGGCACATCTTTATATCCATGACGAATCAAAGATTCCAATGTAAAAAACAGAGCACATTCATGTGCACATGAACCAATTATTCTGAAAATGATCAAGAAAATTTAAATACTGACTTTGAATATATAAAATTATGTTTCCTTAGTGTAAAACTCACCCAGAATGCAACTGCAGCAAGCTTCTCCAATAATTAATTTTGCTCTCGTTTACAATTAAGTTTGATATCATGTGGCTTTTCTTTTTTTCGCTGTGATTGCCAGCATTTTGCAGTGATTTTTACAAAATTATTTAAATCCATACCTGTTATTGTGATATCATGAATGTAACTCCCACATAAGTATGAAAACCCTCTTTCCAAACATCTCCTTCCCGATAAATTGTGCTTTTCTAAAAAATCATTACCAATGGAAACAGAAAATTCATGTAGTTGTGCAAGTGAACTCATTTGAAAACACATACTGTAGAAATAGCATCTATGACACAGTAGCAAGGGCAGAATAGAAGCGAATGTTTTCCCCTAGAAAGCTGCCATGTTCCCATGATGCCCTGCGAGAGGGCGGAGCTGAAATCGGTCAATTGAGGTCAATACCTGTGGACACATACCGTAAACTTGTGGACAGTATGCCATGTAGGGTGGAGGCAGTGATAGCAGCTCGGGGTGGTCCTACACACTACTGATTGAAGCTTTTTGTGGCTTTACGGTAGAGCAACAGGTGTCCCAACTCCTTTGATCATGTAGTTTATATGTATTTCTGCCTCACTGCTAAAGCTCCTCTTTGGAATGTTTACAAGATTTTATTATACTTGTGTAAGCTTCGGTTATCTCCTCGTCTTCTTGTACTTAAGTATGTTGCTGCAAATTGGCCCACTGTTGATTTACTGACTGCGACATTAGGATCACGTGCCAACTGTCGGAAAATGACCTCTTGCCTTTCATTTTTTCTAATAATTAGTCTCTTATGCCTTTCAGAAAGTTTTTGTGGTCTGCCACTTGACATTTTCTTTTCGTTTAGCCAAATTTTGATGGTTTATCCTTTGTTAACAACATTAATAAAAAATTTCCTCATTAATGTATAATTTTAATTCTTTAATATTATTTCTAAAAGATTAATGGACATTTCAAAAATTTTCTAGACATATGACCTAAAATTATGTAATGGATAGCGTTCACGTTGAAAGTTGCATGCGTTAATTTTGAAAGTTGCATGCGTTAATTTTGAACAATTAAAGTTTGTTTTAAAACTTTAAATTTCAACTGAATAAATTTGTATTTATAAGAAACTAGAAGAGGTACCCGGCGATTGTTACTCATGAGATATTGATTGTTGATCCCTGCCTTGTGTTGGTGCATTGCGTGTTGATACCATTGTTGATACCTATTGTTGCACAAACTTTGCCTTGCATTGTTGGTCATGAGATATTTCTCATTAATATGCCCTGCCATAACCATGAATATCGATTTTTTATCGATATTTATTTTTCCGAAATCTGAGGTAGACAGTGACCTTCCTCATGCTTTGAAGGTCATGTATGCGAAATTTCATCAAGATCGGAATAAAACTGTATATTTGTATAAAAAACATACAAACAAACAGACCCACAAACATCCTTCTTTATATATATAGAAGATTGTTCTTTAAATTTCAACGGAAGAATAATTTTAAATGTTTACGAGCTTTTTATAGAAGAAACTACTAAAGAAGCAACAAGAGTTTATGTTAAGGAAATGCTTTTGTTTCAAAAAATATTAGAATCGGTAAATTCACACAACTTGTAAATGCGATATTATATCTACATTGCAGATATAATTAAGCCATGTCGAAAGGATTAAAGCAAATTTTTAATTTAAATTACTCGTTACCAAGAGTGTATCTCAGTATTGCTCAATAGTTAAAGGCGCTACCTATAATTGGATTGAAGTAATCCTCTTTCAATTAATCCATCATGTTAACCTCCCAAACGATGAAGTTTTCGACTGTTAAAATGTCTTTCGAAATGTGCGTTTCAATTGTTGACCTTTTTTCCCCATTCGAAATTGGCATTTAAACAAGCTTAAATATGAAGCTTTGAAAGCGTTTAGGCAGCATAACAGATTTAATGATTCCGTTCGCTCCTCCTTTCCTTCCGATTTCGCCATCGATAATAATTGGAGGCAATTTTATACGTTATTCATTAGCAAATGCTTTTAACCTAATGGCCTGACAACCTGCCATAGATAATTCACAGTCATTAAATAACCGGTGGCTAGCTACTGTACCCGTGAACTTACTCCTTTCATAAAAGGTTAAACAGGTCATTAAAGGCTAAACTGTTCGTCTCAAACATTTATTTTCTACGATGGCGGGCCAAAAAGAGACTGGTCTGATTTTTTGCTTCTCAGCTAATGCAATTATCCTGTACTTTTCAAACATCTCTTTCGTGTGTTACGTAATATAAACAGATGACCTCATTAATCAGAAATATAGATGGTTTGCAATATCAAAAAGTTAACGATCCTTGAAAAAAAAGATTGACTCATCTAGTTGGGCCTTAAATGTGAGCCTCAGTTTTAACAAATTAAGATATTAACATAAATCATGACTTTAAATGGACAATAAGTACATATTAAATATAGTTTTTAATTGTTTGGAGAGTTAAATTTATAGAAATCGGATTGTTTTTCTTGTTAAGATTTCCCCATATAATTTTTTTGACATGTAACTCCGTTTGCACAGAACAAAACTGAAATAGAGTAGAATCCTTAAAGTCAAAATGCTATTTGTGCGTTCATTTAAATAGCATTTTCTACTTTATTTACAGAAGTTTACAAACAATTTACAAGATAAATAGTTATTTATATTATATGCTATAGTGACATCAAAGGGGAATATTTTCCAAATATTTGGTAAACAATTCGATACAAACTACAAAAACCTATAAGATACGTTTACAAATTAATAATTTAATTGGATAATAATCTTCTCGAGAATTATTCTAAAGTAATGATATGATATTTTCCATGTAATAAATGTACAGATGGAATATACATTTTATTACATGGGAAAATATCATATCATTACTTTAGAATAATTCTACTTTCCATTTTTAACTCAAATAGCTTCTCGAGAAATTTAATTATGTAATAACGTTCTTTTCTGTTATTTTAAGTCGTCGTACATAACAAATCACATAGTATCAAGAATAATATTTTGCAAGAGGCATATTGGCAAGAAGTCAAAAATCAGTGAAATGATGGATGGGAGTAAAATTAATTGGGTTAATAATACAAAATGCACTAAAGACTGTTCGACGATAGCCCATTTGAGTTTAAGCAGATATAATAATCTAAATGCTCTAACATACGTTGAGTTATGTGCGGCTCCCATTGAAAATTTAAACCTGTTTTTTGGAAACTTTTTCATTGAATCTTATTAAATTGACTAAGTGTAACGTGTAAATGCAGAGTAAACGTGAATAACGCAGTGGAAAATGAGAGTTACACGTGAACAGGGTAAGGATAATAAATAACTTTTAATTTGAGAAATAAAAGGCAAATATAAACTAGGACCTAAAGCTAAGGCCAAGGAGTTATGACTCAACTCCTAAAAAATATGGTAATTAACACAAAAAGCAAAGCTTAAATAAACATCCACATTCAGATGGAAATTATAAACCACAAATCTAGATCAAACAAACTTAAAAGGACTTACTTATGATAACACTAACACTGTAACTAAAATTGCTTAATACACATGAAAACAGTTAAACAATCGGCGTGAAGCAATATCTATGCTACAAATCAACCGAAAGGGTCGGCCGTTTACAAAGGTAACCCTTTAGCCTAAGCAAAGCTACGGATAAACCAAACAAAAGCTCGCTTAGCTATAAATCAAACAAGAATTAATTAATAACCACAATTCTTATTCACTTAAGCAATTATCAAGAAATTACTCAAAGCACTCTAATTAGCTTAAACTAGCAAATGAGTACACTTCTTATTCACTTAAGAAAATAACATAATATTACTCAAAGCACCCTAATTAGCTTAATCTAGCAAATGAGTACAATTCTTATTCACTTAAGAAATTATCATAATATCACTCAAGCACTTTAGTTAGCTTAATCTGGCAAATGAGTGAAATTCATATCACCTAACCAAATTCCCGGTTAGCAAACTATATGGCCTCTTAAGATCTTTAAGTCTAAGTCAAAATTTAGGAAGCTTAACTAAATACAAAACACGGCTGGAGCAAGAAACCACCTCTGATACACAAAAATTAGATAGAGAGGGAACAATTCCAGCCTATAAAATGAATCAAGTTCGTTCAGTCTTATAAGTCGCTAAGCATAAGTTCGTGACACACTGATTAAGAGAACAATTACAAGAAGTGCTCCGATACTAAGTTTAGTAACAAGACTGGGTCTAAATTCAACCCGAGCACTGAGTTCTTTAGTCACCAAAAACACCGAGTCATTGTTACGTGAAACACTGGGTCTATAATTGAGGTTACAGTGAGACCAAGGAATAGAAAATCTTATCAAAGATACACTTCACTTTTTTAAAAAAAACACATATATTGAAGCCTCGGAGGGCCAACACTTATTTACTTGGTAATACGTAGGCGAACCCGTACTGCGCCGTGATGTAGACACTCAACCCCGCTGGAAAACGGCCTTGTATCGTCGAGTGCCCGTCCAACTTTCTACCCAGCTACGGGGGTCACAACCCGTTAAGGAGAATGAACTTATGTAGCGAGACGTCGAATTGGCGAGCGTTCTGCCTAACGTAATTCTCGGGAACGCTTCATACGGTCTCGAATCCGCTGAAGAACTGCTCTTACCGGAATGACTCGTCAGAAGAAACGCCGCCTGCGGGGCTTCACCGCCGGACACGCCTCGTCCCGGCGCATTGCACACACGCCTCCGTGCTTGGCTGCCTTCGCCTGGGTGAGCCTCTGCGCGTTCTCCGCTTCCATTCGCGACGGTGTAGAGTCCCTTCGCCTCTGGCCTCCAGCTGCCTTCTTTGCGACCACTCGGTTCCGTCGTCTCAGCCACTCTCCCCTTTTGCCTCCGAACCTCCCGCCAAGAAGACTTCGCTCCTCCGTCACCACATCTCCCTGCGGCATGATTGGTTCGGGTGTGATGATGGTTGTGACGACACTGTCTGCCCCGCTCCTCCCCCGCCTTCGAACGGGTGAATACTCGCGAGCGGTAGTAACAGGCAGTGTCGCCGGAAATCACGTCTGGATCCGATTTCCGTGACACGAAGTAACTAATATTTTGCTATTTGAGATGGTGTATTTTATACTATGTAGCTATTGTGTGGCTCTTTATAATATATGAAAATCTGGAAAGCGGCTCTCATTGACCTCAAGCGCATCCACTCCTGGCTTAAAATATAAATTATAAATGATAAACTCTAAATTCTGATGCCCAAATGTAAATCAGGAAAACGATCAGACACTGGCACCATCATTGATAACATCTTTATTTCTGTGTATTTAATGTAAATAAATGATATGAATCAAATCGTTATGATGCCACTGTCTCAGTTAATTTTTTTTTTTAAATTTTAATATAAAGTACTGTATTCCCAAAAAATAAATTAATGTTAACTTAAACCGCTCAAATTAAAGCGGAAACCAGCATGGAATAATTTGTTATCATAGTCTTACCAAAAAGGAGGGGAACCTCTAATCCACAAAAAGAATTGAAATACCGGATACGTATTTCCCACAGAGTAAACAGAGCGCTTACGGCCTCAAAAGCGTGTCGCCTCTTGGCAGCCATCTTGTGGTGGGACGATGCCGCGTTTTACACTGTAGAAGCCATACTCAAAATAGCGAATAATCCGCTTTCTACATGGTATACGTTGATTTTCATGTGAAATTTTTATATTTTCCCAAAACTTTGTTTCATTGATGCACAAAAAAGTGATTTTTTTGGTAACATTCATCAATTTCATAGGAAATAAAAATTTATGTTCAACTGCTACTTGGCCTTACATTTTCTCAATTTCAACTTAATTTAAAATAAAATAAAATATATAAAATAAAAATTTTAAAGCACATACTTTCACCTTAAAAAGTTCAGAAAAAAGGTAAAAATGTGGTGGCGCGTTTATTATGTAGTATTTTCTTTTTAAAATTTAATATTGAACGCGCCACCACACTTTTACCTTTTTTTAAAATTCGATTTTTTACTTTTTTCTGAACTTTTTAAGGTGAAAGTGTGTGCTTTAAACTTTTTATTTTATATATTTTATTTTATTCTTTTTAGTCTTTATTTATAAAAAATAAGCTTTTTATTTGATATCTACAAAAACCAAAAAACCTTGGAAATCTGCCGTCTGATATCGGGTAAACGTTTATATAAAATACTTTATGCTGGCTTAATCATAAACAATGCTCACCACAATCAACAACTTTGCTAGCACTGATGATCAAATTAGCAACGATAACAATACAGTTAGTCGTTACGTCATGATTGCACTGTATATAATGTATATTAAACTTAAATATTAAATAACTTACGAATAAATGAAAGACTAGTGAAATTAAAGATTGAAACATGCATTATCATCTATAAGACGCCGTTAGGGAAAGTTGCAGAGCTGTAGGTAGTCAGGAAGTGGGCAAAATATTGATTACTAAAATTTTTCCTTCCATTTTTCGATAGAAAAATTAATACATCAGGTTTGGAGGTCATCTACAGTATATATTTAATTATTTATCTAAAAGTGAACCTTTTGAAAGCATTTACCAGCACCTTACATTGATAATACTGCTGAAAAATGAATGAAATTCTTTGATATTTTTATCAAACAAACATTTTTTAGAAAACAAAAAATTTTTAATGTTGGGGACACAAAGAAAGGCTGGTGATATAATTTGCAGCGATTTGGGCATGGGTTGAAAACGACCCAAGATTGAGCTATATAACGCACGATGACTTACAATTCTCTTTTCTTTTTATCTGTGAAAAGATAACCCGCTGTCTTTTGCTGTTCTCATGTTACATCCGTATGCCACGCAGTAGTTTGGCATGTTATTCACTCACTCCACGGTAGCTAAAGGAGAAAAAAACCGTTCCCTACCCTCAAATACGTGCCTAAACACATGGAAAGTAACATGGAATTTGCGATCTGAGTCCCACCAAAAGATGGCCACGCGAGAGTTTCCGATGGCGACGCAGCTGGCTAACACATCTAATGCTGCATGATCGCTCTGTTTACTCTGTGGTATTTCCGCTACCAAGTATTCGCTACTTTCAGTTTTGGTGACGCCGCCCTTGTGGCATTTACCTGAACGGAGCTAAGTAGGATTCGCCTTAGTTTAAATAAGGCTCACCACGTTGTTGCAGCTAAAGAAATGAAAGGAAAAAGTAACAAATACTGCCGTGTTTAAAGCTGCAAATAGAAAACGATGTTACATGCAGTAAGATTATATTTTTTTTCCCAAAAATTAAAGCCTTTAGAAAAAGTTGAGAAGTAAAACTTACAATGGAGAAAAAAAGCCACAGATACAATGAGTATCAACACAATTTTTTTCCATCACCACCTTGTAAGCAGAAATTAGCAATGGTAGGGTAAAAGATGGAAAATATTTACATATTTTAACATACACTACTAATAAATTAAATAATATTTATTTATTTATTTATTTATTTAATAAAGTTAAGATAAAACTACGCCCAGCTGGGACAAGTATGGTCACTGATCGCCGAGTTAGGTCCCAGCGGGTGCGACAATATAACAAAATACAAGTAAAAATTGGTTGGTAATCAGTGTTGCCAGCTCATAAAATTTTTTACCACTAAATTCAAATGAAAAATCCACTACATCTATTGTTCTGATGTAATATCTAGTTGATTTCAGTTCTATTGTAATATCACTTCCAATCAGAATCTAGCAGTTAAACACAGTAATGTTTGGAACAGCATGTGGGCCTTTTTTCGGTAAGAGCATTACAATAGCTTGCTAAAGGTCATGCTTATGATTTCCCTCAAGCGACAAATGTAGTCATACAAAATTTTTTTGTTGATGGTCTGACAGGAGCAAATACCATCAATGATGCACAACATTTGTGCAGCAAACTTATTCATCTACTTCAGCGTGGATGTTTCAATATAAGGAAGTGGTCAACAAATGAGCCACATGTATTACAGCATTTATCACGAGAGTTATGCGAAGATCATTCCTTGACACAGTTCGTGTTTGAAGATTCAGTCAAGACATTAGGTTTAGTATGGAATACCAAATGTGCCACCTTTTTGTATCATGTTTGTACATCAGACAAAGAAGAAGAGACAAAGAGGAGCATCCTCGCAGAGATTTCACGTTTATATGATCCACTTGGTTGGTTATCTCCTGTTGTCATTCGAGCAAAAATCATAATACAGAGATTGCGGTTGTCAGACGTTGATTGGGACCAAGAAATACCAGCCAACATACGCAAAGAGTGGAAAAATTGAAAAATGATTTACCATCAGTAAAGAAAATTCAGATTCCAAGATTTGTTCTTGACCGAAACAAGGAATTACAGTTATATGGATTTTGCGACGCATCTGAAGTAGCATATGGTGCAGTTTTTACGTGAGATCCACAGATTCAAATGGAGAGGTGAATAATCATTTATTATGTGACAAACAAGCGTTGCACCGATAAAGCAAATTTCATTGCCCAGATTGGAATTGCTGCAGTACTGTTAACTAAGCTCTACAAAAGGGTGAAAGATTGTTTATTATCTTTGAACTGGCAGGTATTCTTCTGGAGTGGCTCAAAGGTTGTTCTTGCATGGCTTAAGGGTCATCCATCTCGTTGGAAGTCATTTGTTGCCAATAGGGTTGCAGAGATCCAGAAGGCCACTTTTCCAGAGCAGTGGCATTATGTAACCACACAGAATAACCCTAAATTCTGATGCCCAAATGTAAATTAGGAAAACGATCAGACACTGGCACCATCATTGATAACATCTTTATTTCTGTGTATTTAATGTAAATAAATGATATGAATCAAATCGTTATGATACCACTGTCTCAGTTAATTTTTTTTTAAATTTTAATATAAAGTACTGTATTCCCAAAAAATAAATTAATGTTAACTTAAACCGTTCAAATTAAAGCGGAAACCAGCATGGAATAATTTGTTATCATAGTCTTACCAAAAAGGAGGGGAACCTCTAATCCACAAAAAGAATTGAAATACCGGATACGTATTTCCGCTACCAAGTATTCGCTACTTTCAATTTTGGTGGCGCCGCCCTTGTGGCATTTACCTGAACGGAGCTAAGTAGGATTCGCCTTAGTTTAAATAAGGCTCACCACGTTGTTGCAGCTAAAGAAATGAAAGGAAAAAGTAACAAATACTGCCGTGTTTAAGGCTGCAAATAAAAAACGATGTTACATGCAGTAAGATTATATTTTTTCCCCCAAAAAATAAAGCCTTTAGAAAAAGTGGAGAAGTAAAACTTACAATGGGGAAAAAAGCCACAGATACAATGAGTATGAACACAATTTTTTCCATCACCACCTTGTAAGCAGAAATTAGCAGAATGGTAGGGTAAAAGATGGAAAATATTTACATATTTTAACATACACTACTAATAAAATGAAATAATATTTATTTATTTATTTAATAAGGTTAAGATAAAACTACGCCCAGCTGGGACAAGTATGGTCACTGACCGCCGAGTTAGGTCCCAGCGGGTGCGACAATATAACAAAATACACGTAAAATTGGTTGGTAATCAGTGTTGCCAGCTCATAAAATTTTTAACACTAAATTCAAATGAAAAATCCACTACATCTATTGTTGTAATGTAATATCTAGTTGATTTTTTAGAGGAATTTAGTGGATTTTTTGCATAATTTTGGTGCAAAATCCACTAAATCTAGTGGAAAAACCACTGATCTGGCAACACTGTTGGTAATAAATATTATGTTAACACTTAAATGTTAACAAACACTAAATTACTAAATTAGGTCATTTATTATTAGGAAGAATTTTCATTTTGAATCTACTTTTTCACAATTTAATCAACAAATAACTTTCCAACTAAGAAATAAATTTTTTTAGGTATGTCAGCATTAAAACGAAAGTTGAAATCAAATGCTATTCCTAGCAGCTGCTTGTCACATCGACCACTTGAAAAATATACCATCATACAAAAAAATATCACACAGTGTAATATTCAAAGCATATTGAAGGAAAACGGATCCTACTTTCGCCGCCATTTTTCAAAATTAGCAGCGCCCTCTATATTCACTGAAAGTAGCGAATAGTAAGACTATCTATCGTCTCCCTAACTGCGATTGGTCGAAGTGTAATCACAGCGCGACATCGTGCTGCAAGCGCTATGAGCAATTCGTTCTTTTGATTTCTTTATAAAGAAATGCAATTCATATATATTTTTAATGATCTCTAAATGCATATTTAATAAAACTAATATTGAGATAGTTAAAGTTTATTTCTATCAAAACAAAATTCACCTTTTAAACTGCAATTAGATCAGCCTCGCCAAAAAAAAAAAAAAATGGCCGACGATGTTGCCGGTGGCGATGTATCATGGGGGGTAGAAGAGAAAATTTTTGGGAGTTCTTTTAAGTGTCCAAAATTATTATTTTTAATCCTGTTCATCATAAAACTTTGAAAGTTCATTTTTGTAGGTGTTTTTTTAACAATTTAAGTTGTGGATTGCCCAGGAAATCAAGTAACAATGTAATCATACGCAGGGTGAGAAGGTCGACTAATCGCAGTTAGGCAGAGGTTAGATGGACTTAGATGGACTTACTATAGACATCTTCAGCAATGAGAGACAAATAAAGTAAAGCCTTAGTGCTAGAGAATATACAGGGTGAGTCAAAAGTCTGTTACCCCCTCCCTATCTCGGATACCAATGTAGTTATGCAAATTCCATAACACGGAATGAATAGGAACTTGAGGGTGCACTATCTGATGGAGCACCTTTCATCATCTCAAATATGCAAATTAGGATACATCCAAATTCTATCTCGAAAATCGTAAGAGATACACAAAAATTCCAATTGCACATTTGTTCAACAGCAAATTCCAAACAAAACAAAACAAGTTCACCAAAATCCGATGATCGGATCACCCACAATCCTCATTGCAAGCTTTGCAACATTAAAACCTTGATTCTTGATTCTTGAGGCAAGGGATGAGTGGCCATAGGAGAAACAAGAGCAACACAGACCAAAGATCCTGGGTTCACGTCTCGGAAGTAACCACCGAGTATATTTTTTTCTTCTGAATACCATTTGCCAAGTATGCAAATTATTCCATACACCATCCTCATCCTGTTCTGGAAAGTTCCACAATTTACCATGAAGTCACCAGTTTTCAGTGCAATTGGTATAAAAAGGTATTTTGAAGCTGAGAAAAATATCAGACCAAAGCAAGATTGCACAGTACACTAACCAGGACATGATCAACATGGTCCTCTGCTTTGGTGAGGCGAGGCAAAATTATCATGCAACAACCAGGCATCGTTGAAATGTCGTGCGGAATTATGCAATGGTGCAAGTGGACATCACATTGAAAACTGTCTGGATTGATGGAAAGACTTACTTTGTATCATATGACTGTTTGTAAGCAACGAACAGTAGAAGAGCCAATTGTCCTGTTGCTGAGCTTGCAATGAGGATTGTGGGTGATCCGCTCATCGGATTTCGGCCATAGTAAGCTACATTCCGAATTTCAATCTTCTACCTCAAAAAAAGCGGAAATTATGAAGGGGACGGACGGACGGACAGATGTACAATGTGAAACCAATAAGTAGCTCCATTCTTCCGCTACTTAATAATAAAGAAAGGAAAAAATACAATAAAGTCCGGTTATAGGAGCCGCATCGGGAACAGATGGTATGGTTCTTCAATCCGGAGTATAAATTAAAACCAATGAAAAGTTAACTTAAACTATATTGAACAAAAAGTAAACAAGAAATTAAGCCTCCCGAGGGAGATATAGGAAAGTAGCAGAAGCTCTGAGTTCATCAATTTTTACCCCTTCATCTGCACTTTTTAACCCCCCATTTTTTTTTAATCAAAAAATTCATTTTCTCGAGTATAGTTTTTAGAAAATATAAAAGAACCCCATCCTTCTTTCCTTTCTCATCATTTTCGATAGAATGATATATCACACGCCATTTTTGCCATAGTTCTAAAGACCAAGAGAATGCCACCCCCACAACTCCGACCTCACTGGGGCAATTTGGCCCAAACATCATAGGAATTTAGATTTAACCTAGATGAATTTCACTTCTTTACGTACTGTAACGGATCAGGTTACGTTTAATCAAATTGGGACTAGTAGGATTTATTCTTTTCTTACTTTATTCGAGGAAGGAAACAAATGAATTTTACGCACTCATTGGCTTCTCCCGCCAATCGTAGCGGAAGGAAAATTTATTCACTCTTACTGTTACGGAAGTTTCCAAGGACTTACCCGCAGACCAACAGGGGCAATACAAAGACTAAAGAAAAATATGAAACACCAAGGCAGAAGTATCAACAAATAATATATAGTGAGAAGTCTTTCTTGGATAACTGACACAAAGGTAATGATCAAGCGATATAACTAAGAATTAAGACAATAAAGATAAAAATAATTTTATCTTTACGGTCTTAATTCTAAATAGCTAAAGTTCGTTTCTAATTGTAACAAAAGTAAAGTTCGGCTAAGCCGTGAAAAGGGTTTCCCACTATTCGGTAATCTAATCGGGTTATCTGTCCTCAAATCCAGGTAAAATTCTTTCACTCGATATCGGGTAAGTCATCAATTAAATAAACCATTAAGGAATGACATAACCAAGCACCGAAAGGCTAAACGAAGCGCCGGAACATAAACTATTTGAAACATAATTCCAAAATTTTTGAATTGCTTTTGAAAACCTTAAAACAGGTTCCATTGATTCAAATTCCATAATCTATAAATTTTATAACTATTCTTATATGTTCATTCATGGCATGTTGATACTTCTTGTTTGATATGTTACATGCCCTATTTTAGCATTGAAAGTTTCCACTTTTACAATAGTGGTCTCATTAGCACAGCTATCGCCGAATAAATACCGACCATCTTCGAACTTTGTAATTACTCTTATATATTCGTTTCTAGCATGTCATTACAAGCTGTTCGATATATTACATGGCATATTTTAACCTTGAAATTTTTCAATGGTACCATCAATGTATCATTTGAACATGTACCACTGAATCAAATTCAACCATCTTCGAACTTTATATTTTCGTTCATAACAGGTCGTTCCGAGTCGTTTGATATATTACACGCTATATCTTAGCAGCGAAAATTTTAGAGGCTATCATAATGGGTGGCCAAGACGATCTACGAATATGAACTCGATTGAGCATGCAGGGGAGAAAACGTACATAATAACGTTTTATTCGCTCTTATTTCGAGTTGTTTGATATACTACTTGCTATATCTTATCATTGAAAATTTTTGAGTGTGTCATAAGGGTACCATTAGAGCACACGCCATTTTATCGATTACAATCATTTTCAAAATGGTTCATTCGCGGAACCATATTTATCAATTGGCGAAAACAATAATTAATAGCCGCTTATATTTCGTCACGATTTGTTTGATATATTACTTAATATCTCTTAACATTGAAAATTGCTATATGGGGTCATGAATGTACCATTTGTGCACATGCCATTGAACCGATTTAATTAATATTTGAGATTGGTTGGTGCCATAAACCATATTCATCGATTGACGAAAACAGATTTTGAAAATCTTTCATAGCCTCGGAGGAGTTAGAGTTACAAACAGACAGACACGTTTTCCCACCTTTCGGTTACTTAATAAACCATTAAGGAATGACATAACCAAGTACCGAAAGGCTACACAAAGCGCCGACACAAACTATTTGAAGCTATTTGCGTCTCTACCACGTGCTACGTCTCTACCATAGGGAGCTTCAATGAAATTTTCTTCATTTGACCCCCTCTCCCCGTTTTGTGGGCTTTTCTGCAACCTCTAGTAAATCGGCGTCGCAGGATACAATTATTCCACTGTGCGGCAAATGGCGGAAGATAGAACTGTGGTACCAAGATTTAACTGGTGTTCTTATTTCTTCAACCCAGAACTTCTATCTTATATTTTATTTTAAGCTTTGCTGGTGCCATAGTACGAAATAACTGTGTATGAAATAAACACTGTCTATTTGTTTTGGTCAGCCAGCAATATATCAGTTTCGTTATTCTGGTGTTAAATTGTGTTAAACTATAAGACTAGTTAAGGTGAGTTATCATTTTATGATTGTTTTCTTTTAAATAAGAAAGTTCGTATATATTCGTTCATAACAGGTCATTCCGAGTCGTTTCATATATTACATGCCCTTTACAGGGTGTTTCAGAATTCATTGTACAAACTTCTAGGGGAGTTAGTATGGGTGATTCTAAGCAAAAAAGTTCATATGAACATTGGGTCCGAATTTGAACGATATGAACAGAAATAAAAATGTCGCCAACAAGTTAATAACTCAGGTTCTGTAAAGCCTGGATTAATGAAATTTGGAGGAATAACAGTGTACATAAGACTATATATACCGTAAAAATGCGATTGAATTCCAACGAGAAGTTTCCTAGTTACGCAGTCAAAATTGTAACAAGTGCTAGTTAGTACTCACAAGTGAGCACGTGTTATGATGTTGAATGAGTAACTCGGAAACTTCTTCTTAGAATTCGATCAAATTGAAAAACTTCGATCAGTCTTATGTATCCTGTTATTCCCCCAAATTTGATTAATCTAGGCTTTACAGAACCTGAGTTATTAACTTATTGATATTGGTGGCGGCATTTTTATTTCTGTTCATATCTCAGTTATCATTCAAATTCGGACCCATGTTCATATGAACTTTTTTGCTTAGAATCACCCATACTAACTCCCCTAGAAGTTTGTACAATGAATTCTGAGACACCCTGTATATTATTAATGAAAATTTCTAGTGGTTAAATAGCGGTGCCATTAGAACATGTACCAAAGTATTAAATTCAACCGTCTTCAAACTTTGTAAATACTCTTATATATTCGTTCATGACAGGTCGTTACAAGTCGTTTTCAGCACCTAAAAACAGTGAGATGTTCAAAAAATTTTTTGGAGGGCTAATGTCTTTATTTCTCCGGCCCCCCCCCCCCCTTCCACTATCGAGTCTCCTCCTACACTACGCTTTGGGCAAAAGATTACAGGTTAGTCCTAAAATATTTATCATTGATAAACTGTTACAATTGTTTAATGTTAATTTTCCCGCCCAACCACTGCATTCGTACGTGGACGCATGCCGATTTTCCAGCGTGAGTGGCGCGACCAGTTGTTAAGAGCTAGACCGAAAATTTTATCGAGATGCGGCAGTAGCCAGCGGACAGCGACAGGCACACAACCATGGAAACCAACGCGAGCTCCCGACTCGTGGCCTCGAGCTCGACGATAGATGGTGTTGCATTTAGGCCTCCATATCAAGCGCTAGTCCTAGCCAGGTGTTTGGAAAGCTGCCATTGGAAACAACGTTCAGCCAAATCACAGTAAACCAGATAAACATTATCCGGAGAACTGTTTCGCATTAATTAACATTTATTTCGAAAAATGCGGGATATATCTTATAGATTTTGGATTTCGAACCGGCACACCATCGATGGCTCTCTCCAACGGAACCTACAAAGAATAAAGCGTTACGGCATCATTAAGATCCGATAAGCTACCTGAGTTTTGTGGCCATTAATATTTAAAGAATAGAATCTGTCTCCTTTTTTTTTTAATTTTAATCGTAGATAAAAGCACCTACCTGTGGATACACCTGCCAAGAGATAACAGAACACGGTGGACGCCTCATCAATGCTTCCCGGCCTTGTAGAACGGAACACGCGGCGTGTTTTTCCAAAAGAATGCTTCGAGCATCGGCCTACCGGACGAATCAATGGTCGTCGAATAAAACAAGATCGCAAGAGAAAGTAAGATAAAATTTATCTAGCTAATGGCGGGTCCATACTAATACTCATCTTTCCAAGTCCTCCCACCTTCCCTCTTTTACTTACCTACCTCCCGTCGCGGAGTAACTGATTCCTGAAGGAAAACTCGCCCCAAGTAGTTCTAAGAATATAAAAAAATAAAGATAAGGCATGATTAAAAATGAGCCAGAAATTGCTACGTTTGCTAACTTTCTAAGGAATAATTCAGAAAGTGTAAAATACTTACTTCAGCGTTACAAGTAGAACTACATATTGTATAAGATGAAGGCTCCTCAGACTAATTAAAGAAAGTGAAGTAATGGGATATTTTGACTTATAAAATAAGAAACTGACGTAAAAGAAATAAAGATATCATACGTATATAAATGTATCCCTAAATAGGTGTTCACCGGTAATGACTTTCAATTTTAATGCATCTCCAGTTCTGTTTGGTTTTAGAAAATAACTCAATTGTTTATGTATTTATATAATTGTTTTTTCTTTCCGAAAACCTGTGGTGGAAGGGCTCGGTGCACCCATAACTGCGAACGTCAAAGAAGATGAGGAAGAGGTTCAACGAGTGCGCATTCGGATGGATCTCCCCGAAGATTATGGCATGAATAAAATACAATTTTTTGATTTGTATAATGTCAGCAGTCGTTAGATATGTAAAAAGAAGGAAATTACCTGTATATAGATTTCTCTCACTTATTAAGAATTTAAAAATCAACTAATTATTTGTTAATTGAAATAAAAGACACAAGCAAACATTTTTGTCAGACTTCTCAATTTCCCGAATTCCTTTAATCATTGGATATATAAGCTCTTAATTTGATTAAATTAAGTTAAACATTAAGCTCAAAAATAATCATAATCCCTAAAGGCTTGAATAATGAGCACCGTAGCTGTGCTGACCGACACAGGTAGTGGGGTTTTAGCCGTCACACGTTTGATATATTACACGCTATATTTTGGCAGCGAAAATTTTAGAGTATCATAAGGGGTGGCCAGCACAATCTTCGAATATGAGCTGGATTGAGCGTGCAAGTGAAAAAACGTACATAACGTTTTATTCGCTCCTATTTCGAGTTGTTTGATATTAGAGCACGTTCCCGAGGACGCGGGTTCGACCCCGGCCGAGGACGACGGGGATTTTTTCAGGGGGAAAATCCCGAGATCACGCACTTCTTTCGGAAGGGAAGTAAAGCCGTTGATCCCGTCTAGTCGTTTGCGGGCTGCACGTTAAAGAACCCTTGCGAGGCATAATTTGCGGCCCCTATAGCGCAGTCCTGTAATGACCATAGCAGTTGAAAAGGACGTTAATACCAACCAACCAACCAACCAAACAACCAACCATTAGAGCACGTGCCATTGTATCGATTACGACCATTTTCAAATGGTTCATTCGCGGAACCATATTTATCAATTGGCGAAGATAGTAATTAATAAACCATTAAAGAATGACATAACCAAGTACCGAAAGGTTAAACTAAACCATTCGCGGAATCATATTTTATTCGCCTTATGTTAACATTGTAAATTTCTAATGGACCATAATGATACCCTTATTTAGTTCCTTTGAACCAATTTGGATTATCATTAATTTTACATTGTATTAATATATGACACATCATTCCAAGTGGTTTGATATATTACATGCCATATCTTAGCTTTGAAAGTTCCAATGAACCATAATGGCTCCAGTAAACCAGGTTCCTTGGAACCAATTTCGACTAACATTAATTTTACGTTATATTCATTCATGACACATAATCCCAATTTGTTTGATATATTACATGCCATATCTTATCATTGAAAACATTTGAGGGTGTCATAAGGGTACCATTAGAGCACGTGCCATTGTTTCGATTACAACCATTTTCAAAATGGTTCATTCCCGGAATCATATTTATCCATTGAAAATTGCTAGGTGGGGTCGTGAAGGTACAGTTTGTGAACGTGCTATTGAACCGATTTAGATATTATTTGTGATGGGTTCGTGCCATGTACCATATTCATCGACTGACGAAAATAGAACGAATAACCGCTTCTATCTCGTCATTACGATTTGTTTGATATATTACTTAATATATCTTCCCATTGAAAATTGGTAGCTGGGAAAATAGAGGTACCATTTGTGCACGTGCCAATAAACCTATTTAGATAATACTGGTGATTAGTGCGTGCCATGAACCATATTCATCGATTGACGAAAACAGATTTTGAAAATCTTTCATAGCCTCGGAGGAGTTAGAGTTACGGACGGACAGACAGACAGACACGTCTCCCCATACTGCAGTGCACTGATAGCATAAAGCACCTTCGGTACTTAATACACTCGATTCATTGGAATTCGGATCCCCAAACATAATTCAGTCTTAAACTTCCTCTGGTTTTTTTTGGGTTGTTATTTTGTTTTTTTTTTTTTTAATTCATTTTTTTGTTTTAGGGAAAACAAGCGCCAGGTTGCATTCATTGCAGGGTCAAGATAAAGGGAATGTTAGTACGGGTCACCCACCCATCTTCCCGCGTACGATGAAGGTAAGATAACAGCATCAAAGGTCGTGGTTAGCTTCGTCGCATGGCCTTTACTTTGCATTTACTTGGGGGTCAAAGGGGCCCCCAAATTTGAATAAACAAATGAATATTACTTGAATAGCAGCTGTCGTCTGTGGCGTACCGCGAGTAATTTTCAAATTGGAAATAAATGAAAATGCATGGAAAAGCTTATTAAAAGTATATTTTAGTGAAAATAAGTACATATTTAAAAAAAATATACATTTATTCTTCTTCATCTTCATCCATTAATGAATCATCGTTATTTGGTTCGGGCTTGAAAAGGTCTATTGTTTCTTTTAAAAACGGCTAGCTTTTGCTGGGTTTCCTTTTTCTTCCACAGCTGATCAATGGATCTGATGTGAGAAGAAGCCTATTTAGTCGATTGAGTCCGTTATCTTTTGATTTGCTTTCCTTTTCAGTTCGGATCAAGGGACGGGCGGCATTGTATTAGGACAAAGCCGACAAGATTTAGATTGGGGTCACTTCACCCGTCGCCATCTTCTGCTCCATTCTTAACTCTAGCCGGAATCGAATCCGCTTTCTTTCTCATTTTTTAAAAGCTTTTATTAACCTTGCAATGATAGTTTGTTTAGGTCAAATCATGTAATCAATATTAAACCAACTACCCAACAAGCTAGGGAGCGGAAACTTGACACACATACACAGGATCGAAGACAATTTATGTTAAAGAAATAATTTTTCAAATCGGTTCATTGGTTCGTGTTCTAATGGTACAAATTTATTACTACGAATTGATTGTTGTGACAATTGGACAATTCGTTATGACGAGAGTTAAATGTATCTATTGTTTATTGTTGCAAAATTAAGCTTTGTTGCCACTAAATAAAGCATTATAAAAGCTTGGTTTGATAAAACCCTTTTCCTCTTTTTTTTTATTCCTTTTTTTACACTATTTTTGTCTCAACCATTCAAAAGCAGTTTCCTAGCAATCTCAAATTGTCATAATCGTTCGTCATTTTAGGTTGATTGTTAATATAGTAAAGCTCCAGCTATCCTCTCCCTAACTGCGATTGGTCGAAGCCTAATCACAACGCGACATCGTGCTGCAAGCGCTATGAGCAATTAGTTCTTTTGTTTTCTTTATAAAGAAATGAAATTCATAAATTTTTTAATGGTCTCTAAATGCATACTTAATAAAACATAATAATGAGCTAGTTAAACTTTATTTCTATCAAAACAAAAATTCACCTTTTAAAATGCAATTAGATCAGGCTCGCCACAAAAAAAATGGCTGACGATATTGCTTGTGCATCATAGGGGATAGAAGAGAAAATTTTTAGGATTCTTTTAAGTGCCCAAAATTAATATTTTTAATCCTGTTCGTCATAAAACGTTGGAAGTTTATTTTTGTAGGTGTTTTTTAACAATTTTAGGTTGTGGATTGTCCAGAAAACCAAGTAACAATGTAATCATACACAGGCTGAGAAGGCCGACCAATCGCCAACCAATCGGAAAAAAAAAAAAACTTAGGAAGAGGTTAGATGGATGGAGTTTTACTATACGAAGATCATCAACACGCAACAATCGGAAGAGGCATATAAACAACAAATAAGCCATTAAGGAATGACATAACCAAGTACCGAAAGGTTAAACTAAACCATTCGCGGAACTATATTTTTAAACCGCCCTATGTTAATATTGGAAGTTTCTAATGGACCATTATGATACCATTAAACCCCGTACCTTTGAAATAAATTCAACTATCATTAATTTTACGTTATATTCATTCATGACACATCATTCCAAGTTGTTTCATACACTATATGATCAAAAATATCCGGACACCCCTCACAGATCATCGATTGGCCCAATGTCACATGATAATGACTTGCACATCATTTAAATAGCTTCCCACACCTTCAGACACAACTCTGCTTGGACATTGGCAAGAATGGGTCGTTCGGCAGAGCTCAGTGAGTTCCAACGTGGAACCATCGTTGGATGTCACCTATGCGGCAAGTCCGTGCGTGACATTTCCAGCCTTCTTCAGATACCCAAGTCAACAGTAGGCGATGTCATTATAAAATGGAAGACCCGGGGATCAACAACAGTTCAACAACGAACTTGTAGACCCAAGAAACTAACGGACAGAGACCGTCGAGTGCTTCGTCGTGTCACCCGCAGCAACCGGAAGTCCTCGGCGGAAAAAATTGCCACAGAGTTTCGAAACGCCTCTGCAAATGATGCCAGTACCATGACAATTCGTCGGGAACTGCACACGATGGGATTCCATGGCCGTGCTGCTGCCCACAAGCCCCACATCAGCAGGGTCAACGCCAAGCGACGTCTGGAGTGGTGCAAAGCCCACAGAAACTGGACAATGGACCAATGGAAACGTGTAATGTGGACAGACGAATCTCGCTACACACTCTGGCAATCCGATGGACGAGTTTGGGTTTGGCGCATACCTGGAGAACGCTTCTTACCTGAGTGCACAGAGCCCACAGTCAAGTTCGGAGGAGGAGGAGTCATGGTGTGGGGCTCATTTTCATGGTACGGACTGGGCCAGCTCGTTCCTGTGCAAGGAATCATGAACTCCGACCGTTATCTGAATGTTTTGGACAACTGTGCACTTCCAACGTTGTGGCAATTTTTCGGAAACGGGCCATTTCTCTACCAACACGACAATGCTCCGTGCCACAAAGCGAGGCGTGTACAGCAGTGGTTTGCGGACTCAGGGGTCGAAGAAATGGGTTGGCCGGCACAAAGTCCCGACCTCAATCCTATAGAGAGTCTGTGGGATGAATTGGAAAGACGCTTGTGGGCTAGATCACATCGGCCAACTTCTGTACCTGAACTGATTCTCGCTCTTCAGTAGGAATGGAGGAACATTCCGGAAAGTACCTACCAACATTTGGTGGAAAGTCTTCCCCGAAGGGTGGAAGCTGTGATTCGGACAAAGGGATGTGCAATGCCCTATTGATTTCCATGAAATCGTGGCTAGAGCGCAAACGTGCATGTGTCCGGATATTTGTGATCATATAGTGTATATATTACATGCAATATTTTAGCATTGAAAGGTCCAATGAACCATAATGGTTCAAAAACCAGGTTCCTTGAAACCAATTTGGACTATCATTAATTTTACGTCATATTCATTCATGACACATCATTCCAAGTCGTTTGATATATTACATGCCATATTTTAGCATTGAAAGTTCCAATGAACCATAATGGTTCCACTAAACCAGAATGGTTCCACTAAACCAGGTTCCTTGAAACCAATTTGGACTATCATTACTTTTACGTGATATTCATTTATGATACATCATCACAATTTGTTTGATATATTACATGCCATATCTTATCATTGAAAATTTTAGAAGGTGTCATAAAGGTACCATTAGTGCACGTGCCAATGTTTCGATTGCAACAATTTTCAAAATGGTTCATTTCCTGAACCATATTTATTGGCCGAAATAGTAATTTATATTCGCTTGTATCTCGTCATTAAGATTTGTTTGACATATTACTTAATATATCTGTCCATTGAAAATTGCTAGGTGGGGTCGTGATGGTACCATTTGTGGACGTGCTAATGAACCGATTTAGATAAAATTTATGACTTTTTCATGGCATGTACCATATTCATCGACTGACGAAAATAGTAATGAATAACCGCATATATCTCGTCATTA
>JAHWFO010030528.1:0-10973 GCA_023313115.1 Rhysida immarginata | reverse complement strand
GCACGCCGGAGCCATAGACGGGGGCGATTGCCGATGCCAGCGACGGACGAACAGATCGCCAGGGGAGAGCCGGGACCAACTCCGGTAAGCTGAGACCGTACGTAGCGTGAGCACTATTACTCGGTGGGGCAGGACGGGGCGAGAAGGCGTACCTTGTGGGTTCTAGCAGGGCACTTCTCGAGTCCTGAGCCGGTAGTAGTGGCTAATACGCGGGACGGTTTTCAGCGGACCCGGTGTGGCGGCGACCCAGGGCAGCGAGCGACAACCGGAGAACGAGGTACGAGGACGGCGCAGCGGAGACTCTGCGGAGACAGTACGACACGACGGCGGAGTTTCAACGGCGTCGGTGAGGCATTGACATTGGAGGCGGCGGCAGTAGATCGACACGGACGGAATCAAGCTGAGAAGTTAAGGTAGTGAACAGTATTTTAAATTGGGCCCACGCGAGTGAAATAACTTTATTCAGAATTGTTTGTTATTATCAATTTGATTTTTGCAATGAACAGTAATGGTCAGAGTTGATTAAGGAAGTAATTAATGAGACGATAGTGGAAGTTGGATAAAGAACTAAAGTTTTCCTTCTGATGCTGCGAAACTCTGAAATAACTTTTCTTTAGGGTTATTAAGATATTTTAGAAATCGGGACCTTTCACCTGAGTTATTTTAAGCGACAACGAATTGCCAATCAATACATAATCGCCCCCGATTATAATAATGTTTGAGTTTGATTAATTTTTTTTTTGTTTTGGCTTGAAACGTCACTATTACTTTTCGTATATCTGTGTAAGCGTTTTCCTTTAAAAAAAAAAATAATTATATTGTTATTTATAGCTAGGATACTACAGATTGAAGTTTTGTTTTGCAGACTAGGTTAATTATTAATTTCTTTTAGGTACTATTTTATGATTTTGTTATTTATGTGTTAATGCAATCAGCCGAATAGCGGTTGTTATTCTTTTAACTTTATATTATATTGTTTTTTTTTTTGTTTATTTTACTTACATATTTTGCTTGGCCTAGTAATAAAGAGTTAGAGCCCATAGTCTGTGTTTAATTTTACTCATTGCGGTCATATATGTTTTCAGCCTGAAAAGGGTAGTAGTAATAAGGGGTAGGAAGTCACTATACGATCACGGGGAGGAATAAAAGTGGGTTTAGGATTTGTTTAAGGCAGGTAGGACAAGATTAGACGGTAAGCATTGGTGATATTTCTTTCACAAGAGAAAGTGATATACTACGATATACTCTTAGGTATTAAGATAAAAATAAAACCGTATACGTCACATTGGTGCTGCGTGACCAGAGCTGGTTGCGTAACGGGGGACACGACTTTTCCGTGTTACTTCGAGCGCGCTAGCGTTCCTGGGGGATTTCTGTTCGTTTTCGTTTAAGGAATTTATTTTTTTTTATATCATTAAGGGAATGATAATGTCTTGAGGGGGGAAGCTATGTGACATATTAGAATATGTCACGACATGTTTGGAATAAGTTTCCAAGCATGTGTTGTTTTTTTCTAATTTTGCCAATTACTAAAACAGGCGGCATGGAAGATTAACCTATAATATTTATTTGAAAACTAAAATACAGCATCACTCTCATTGTAAAAGATAATGTGATTTCTTTCTGATACTTTCTTATGTAAAATTCTGTATACTTGAATATTTTTTTTTTCTTTTTGCGTTGGACAATCGGTGTTTTAGGCCTCGTTCCTAGCCCTTTGTCTTTGTTAGTTTTGGCGGGAAAAAAAAATTTTACCGATAAGAAAAGGGGGGAGGTGGTGATTAGTCATAGGGATTAAGGGAGCGGGTGTGGGAGCGAGCACCTGAAGCACCGATTGGCTAGATTAGAATATTTTTTTTGTATTTTTTCTGCGGGACTTTGAAAAAGAAAAACGTGTGGAAGGAGAGAGAATATAGAAAAGAGTGAATTGACACAGCTCTGACGACGACAAGACCTGTGGACGGAGATCGTATCGAGCGACCATGTGATCGAACAAGGTAGCGGTAGAGTTCGGCTCCGCGTCGGGCAGCCAAGTCTCGGCTCACCCCGGCGTGGAGGCCCATCAGATATGGGTAATTCGGATGGCGTACGAAGGCTACGGGTGGAGGACCACAGCGACCACGAGGAAATGGAGCCCGAGAGAAATCATGTGACGGTGGAGATGGCAACTGCGGTTTTCGAGGCGGCAAGTGGAAACCACCGGCTGTCGGACGTCAAGAAGTGAATCGGCGGGAGGCCACGCTGGCGGGGTAATTCGTGGGCACGTCGTGGGGCACAAGCGGCGTAGCGAATTGGAAGCCAGGCGGACCAAGCAAGGAGAAGCGGACAACGACGGCAGCGGTGGGGAACACGAGTCCCTTGGAGGCCGGTGTGTGTCGGCGGCCTAGCATGATGTTGGACGGAACTCTGAGAATGTATACAGCTAAGTGGAAATACGACTTAGAACTGCAGTGTGAGTGTCGAATAGAATTTCGTCGAAGTAATTTAAAGTTATGCATAACTGGGAATTAAGCTTATGAGGGTAGGGATTTCCGTTGTTTCATTAGACGTCTTATAATTTCTTAAGATGTGCGTCATTTTTTTTTCTTTTTTATGCCACTCCAAGGCTTACTTATTTAATTAAGATTAGTCTACGTAGACTCCATTTCTGTTAATCAATTTATGCTAATATTATCAAATAAAACGTTCTCCTTTTTTTTTTTAATCTTCCATGTCTCCAGTTTCCTTAATTTTAACCAAGATGCAATAAGAGGGGTCTTAATTTATTTTATCTATTGAGGGGTTATAAAGTTATTGTGGGCACAAATATTCTAGTTTTATTTTTCTTTGTCAAGTCACTATACGATTACAGGTAGGGTACAACTCCGGATGATGCGAGTTGGGATGAGAGACGTAAAGGGGGGGTTACTATTAATGGCGGACAAATAGCAAAGATCATCATACGTCACAATTTGTTGTTGTTGTTATAAAGAAGTTTAGCTGCAGTTTGCTCTAGTTATGTGTTGTGTGAGCATCATTTAGGTTGTGTGGTTTTATTGTACGAAAAAGAGGTGTGTCTGTCGAAGTTCGTCAGTATTATTTATTTGAATATGTTGTTCAAGTAATAAGTTGTTAATTTAAATAATTAGAGAGTGTTGTGTGTGGTAGTCTTGGGGAAGCTGCGACAATGGCTTGAGAGGCTGAGCATAATCTTTTGTTGTTGTCGCAGTTTTTCTAGAAATTTTGTAGTAACAATGACAGAACAATGGTTTTTTCGTTTGTTGTGAGAGCGCGTTTCGTGTGCAGTGCAGAGAAGCCGCCGAGAGAGAATGGAAGCTGCTTCGATTTGACAAGCACTCAGCTTCGTTTGATTAATAAAAAAATGCAAACTTTGCTGATTTTGTCGCTATTTAGTTTTGTGATTGCTTGAAGGGACATATGTGTCTGTCAATAACGGAATTATTGGGCGTGTTATACGTTTGTGCTCAGTTACATTTCTACAAAGATAATGGAATGCTCCACAGTCGTCATGTTTCTGGAAAGAATGTTAGCTGCCATCCGAGATAAGTACGTTCTAGAGCATCTTGTGATGGGCGAGACCGTTCTTTGTTTTTTTTCCTTCAATGTTGACAGTCTAATGTTGTGATGAGACATGTGTGATATTTTATTTAATATCTCACATGACCTGCCACAACAGACATGCCGTTTATTAGGCATATCTGTGTTGTTTAGTTTTAGTAGAAATTAAAGATAACGGGATGGAAAGTAGAACAAAGAAAGTGGAAATTAGAAATTTATTTCTTAGTTAGAAAGGAGGGGGAAGTTTTGTGTAACGCGCTAAGATAGGAAAGTTTGTTAGCTATGAAGACTGGAATTAAATTTGAATGGGAAAAAATAGGGATTATCAGTGGACTTATTTTATTGGGCTTAAATTGCAAAATGACTCACAACATGAAAATAAATTTAATTGGAATGTTGAATTTAATGAAATCTCTTAGTGAAAATATTAGATAGGTTATGCCCGAAATTGTCTAAGTTAGAAAAAGTAGGCTTAAGACACCTATTGTAAAAGGATTAGTGAAAAGAGAGTGGGAACAATGAACGAAGAGGAAGGGAGCGGGGTTGCCTAGGCAACGACCTTAAATGTGGGATTCCAGGAAATGAAACTGGTGAACCAGTGGAATTAAGAAAAAGTTTGAGAAGGAGGAAAAAGTGTGTTTTAAAAAAGAAAGAGAACAGCGAGAGACAGAGAAGGAACAGTGAAAGAGAGCGAAAGAACAGCGAGTGAGAGAGTTGTGAATAAGTTTTTAGTAGCGAAACATCAGAGAATTGGGAGAGATGGCCCAACAGTGAGACTTGTGTTTTGGAAGAAAGAAAGAAAAGTTCAACAGTTGAAAGAGGGTTTTTAGTGCACTCAGTGTAAACATTTGGCGAAATGTTTTATTGACGATAGTTAAAGACGAACTAAGCTTGAAGTAAGTGTAAGATGAGAGATTTGAGGCTAACAGGAGGAAAAGAATGGAAAGTAGAGATCAAGAGCACCTGAGAGAGGGCGCTCCAAGAATCATGAGAAGTATCAGATGATGGCAGGAATGAAGAATCACAGCTTATGACGGAGCAGCAGCTATAAACAACCCGACTTCGCAACAGGTGACGACCTGTGCTAGTCTCTTCGGCGTGGACCCCTTTGCAGCAGGACTGAAGGAGAGAGGACGCGGGGAGATAGCAGACCAAGTGGGTAATACGTCGCAGAGCACTCCAACAAGCATATTTACGAAGAGAAAGGCAACGGAGGCTCCAAGTGTCGACGGCCGTGCTCGACAAGCTCCCGTCAGTTTGCATCATCAGAGGTACCACATGTGTGTGATACAGATAAGTACTATATTTAAACAGGCCTACGTGTATAGTGAAAGTTAATTGAAGTGTTCAGTATGATATTAGATGAACGTTGGACTATAGAACATTGTTAGGATTATTGGGAGAATATTGAGTATTGAAGGAATTATTAATAATTAGAGAGAATCATAATTAATATTATACTTTTGTTCAATTGGCATGTAATTTTGTTTGGTAACTATGATCATTATCAGATGGATTTGTAATTTGACATATATTCTTTTATATTGCAAAAGGAAGGAGAGAAAGAGATAGGAGAATTTTTTTTTTATTCTTCCTTTTTTTTGTCATAATTATATCCTTAATTTGAAACTTTTGAATAAATATTTTAAGGTTAAATATCAATAAAGTTTGTTGAGTCATTAGTATACCAAGACTTTACAGGGAGATTTGGGTGATTTTATTTAGTCGTTCATTAATTTTAGCCTTTAAAAAGGGGAGGGGGTGCACATTAGATCCCAGTAGCTGATAGCCCAAGGTAAGATATAAATTTAGTAGTAACTGTTGTAAGAGAAAAGTAAATAATAAACCTCTATACGACCATTAGATTAGTTAAGGAGTACTTCGTAGGAAGAATAATATATTAAGTACACAATGAGGAGTGTGACTCGCTACTTATTATCAAGAGTAGCAACGCAGACTTCTCCATTGCGTCACAATGTACTGCCCAAAGAAAATAATTACAGTGTAGTGGGGAAATTTTGGTTGAAACTACCCCTCCCTTGGGGAACCCCGAAATCGTCGTATAGAGGGAACAATTGTATCATTGCGCCATCGCGTGACGCAAGAACGCCTTGCGTTCGTAAAGAAGTGACACTCTTTTATGTGCTTTGTTTTTTAATGAGAACTTTTGTTGACTATGGCTAGTAATTATAACTGTGGTATTTAACCTCAGAAGCTAGTGAATGTGCTTGCGAAAATTTATCACTTATTATTTAAGTGGGTGTTTTGCCCGAGTAGTTTGGCACATGAGATATACAAGAAAGCTTTTATGTATCCGTTAAAGATATGAAAGGAAATGTGTTGTAACAGTGCTGGAAGTATTTTGTACCTATCTTAAGTGAGGGTAAAGCATTGTGTCAGTAGAGTGAATGATACAATAAAAGAAATAAAAGACTCTTTAACCACAACAAATAATTTTATATTTTTTCTGGTTTTCTGCAATTGTTGTTTGTATTACTGGAATTAATATTTTTTTCATTTATGGCTACTCGAGCTCCTTATAGTAAGAGTGATTTGAATCGATTTTTTAAGTTATGTTATAGAATTAAGGCACTCAAAGCAGATATTTGTTTTCTAAATTGCTGTAAAGCCAAGAAAGTTTTCCCCAATTTCATTAATAATTTGTTGTGGTTAAAGAGTCTTTTATTTCTTTTATTGTATTGAACATATCCACATCTCATCTCCCCTTTTATATTTTTTCTGGTTTTCTGCAATTGTTGTTTGTATTACTGGAATTAATATTTTTTTCAGAGTGAATGACATTCACTTGTTTTGGAAATCACGAGGTTACAGCTCTCCTCCCCTCTCCTGTTCCGGGTTTTAAAGACAATTCCGTTACTTTAAGGCAGGAGTGCTACAAAAGGAGGGCGTGGCACGCTCGAGTGTTGCTTTCGCTCACGAGGGATGGCTTATAGTGGGCGTGATTGCTCGTTACTGATAGCACTGCGCATAGCGAAACTTAGAAAAATATAGCTTAGAGTCTCATGTGCTAAACGTTGTCATTATCTGTTATCCACTTAACGCCTAAAAATAATTATATGGCAAAAAAAATTTAACATATGCTTTTTTGGGCTTTAAATCTATCCTGATAACGTACCAATTACTTAATACTGAAAAATATTGTTTATATTCGGTGCAGATGGTTTGTATCATATATTAGACATCAGTCCATGGTATAAAATGGGTTGTATCAAATATGAGACATCAGGCAATGGTATAAAAAAAGTCACCAAATTTTTATTTAAGATTCATGAAATTCGTTATAACAATTTCTATTTTTTGTCAGACATAAATAAATTTTACATTTTTTACATAAAATCGTTGACAGAGAGTTGCACCCTGATCTCCTGCATCTCATCCGTTTGTCCGTAACTTCAGGCATATGGCCCTCATTGTCTGTCCTTACAGTAAGGTGAGGAATTGGTTTCGCTGGGCCTCGGTGTTTTTTTCCTTCAAATTCTGCCTCAATAGAAGCAAAACTGGGCCTTCCTCTTTTTTCGAATGAATGCCAGTTCCTATTTTTGTGAGGCATTCGGCAATAACAGCTCTAAATTCTAAAGAATCGTACTGTTCAGAAGTTGACATCCAGCCTTCTCACAGTCTCTTCTGTACAACAGCCAGCTGTTGACAATAACGAGATCCATAAAATGAAAAAAGAACCTCAAATAATATTTCCTAGATTTGATGCTGATCTTGTAGTACGAGATCAGACCATCAAGAAGATCCACTCCACCCATGCAACGATTGTAACGTTTCACAATTGATGGGCAAGCAATATCAACATGCATTTTTCTTGGCTTACTCAACGAGAAACCGTAGTTATTGGTTGAGCACCACTGCACGTGCTTGCCAAAGTCACAGATCTGTTGTCGAACCACTTGATTGCCCTAATCTCTATTCCCTCAACAGTACATGATTTTTCTTCATATGCCCCCCTACGTTTCTTTTTCAGATCAATGTCAGATGTGAAGCTGCACCCCATTAGTCTGTTGCTTCTTACTGTTCTTACTGTGAAGATGCCACGCTTATATAGCTCTACTAATAATGAAATTTATGTAAACCAATTGTCACAATAGATTATATAATTTTTTTGCACAGTAATAATTTGACAGAGATCAAGAACAATGTTTGAGCTTGCACCACAATCTCTCAACCCTGGAGCAGATTTTATACAGCCTTCATACACAATGAAGTTGTAGCACAGTCCATTTCTACCTGCAAGCACACATACCGTAATTTTTGGTAGTAACGCTGCAGCGGCTGATACGCCGCAGCAGCAAAAATTTAACATACAGTCAATTCTCGTTAATACGAAATCGTGGGGACCAAGAAATTTTTTCGTATTATTCGTATTTCGTATAAACCAACAATACTAAAAGTGTTATGAAATAAGCACGGAAATAGAATACTTTAAGTTAGAAATAATTTTTATTCATCTCTCCTAAACAAATCTGTAATAACAGTTTGTTTTCGCGCTAAAACGATTTTTTTTATTGTTGAAATAAATAACGGGCAAATTTTTTACGTTTTTAAAACAGCGTGGCCTGGCGAATTTGCCAGTAACTATCGGCTTTTTCTTGTCAGTGCCATCCATATTTGTACATAATAATACTGACAACCGTTCTTTGTTACTTTTCCCTATGAAAGATACCGTAAAAGAACATTAGATACATGTACAAAATTATCGGTAAAAAATACAATAAAGTTTAAATTGTGATATATGGGTTGTGATATGATCGAGGAAATGATTAAACACTTAGTCAGAGCTTTAGTTAAGAATAAGATATTTACTGAGATCAATTACATATTATACAAATAACAAAAGAAATAATATTTACAAGGTTCATATCCGCTTTGAGATCCACTATTAACAATAATACACAAGGCCAATTCAGTGAGAAGGAGGCACACACATATTACTTATAAAAAAAAAAGCAAACAATGGCATTCCATTCTTACATCTAACTGTCAATAGCTAAAATTAAGCTTCCCAATTCAAACTAGATAAAACTAAGCATACTTCTAACAATTATAAGATTGTAGGAATATATCAAAAACATAACATAGCAACAAGTTCGCACAAATTAATAAATAAAGAAGTTTTACATTACCATGCCGGGACAGAGAAGAAGAGAATGATCCAGAGGTCTGAAGAGAGGTCTGCAGTGGTTGAAGCTTGAATCTCGAATGAATCCTGAGGGGGCTGCGCTCCCCTTTTATATGAAACGCCAATCCCGCAGCGAATACTGGGATCGCCACCTGGTGGTGACTCCCGAATGATGCATAACGCTTCCGGCAGGGAATAAGAAAGGACCTCTCCGCGATCATTTCTAGACTCGACTTCCCAGCATGCAATGCGCCAAAGGTGCGAATTTTGAATCGAAGCTTTCACAGAATACGAGACAGTAAAAGTGATAACAAACATAACAAAAGAGAGTTTGTAGATTTGTTTACAGTTCAGTTGATAGGCGATTAATCCACTATCCTCAGTTAGACAACGTTTTTCTTTTCTTCCTGAAATATATAAAGAAAAGGAAAAGAAAAGAAAAGATCGATGAAACGGCGATTAGGCCTAACGGCCGCATGGTGTGATTCATCGACGAAAGAAGGGGGATTTTGTTCGATTCTGGGGATTTTCTCTTCACAAGTCCATACAATGCTTGGCAAAGGATTAGCAAAAAATCATAAACACATAACTGACTATGTCACAAAATGACACATGCATACCTCCATGACACTTTTCACCTTTTAAATGATAAGATTTCTCGGGCAGAAGATTATAAAATAGGGCGGTTTCGTCAGCGTTGTAACTTCAGATCTAATGAAAGATCCTTTCGTTTCCTTTTGCTTGAAGCTGACATTGAATAAAATTCCTGACTGTAGATAACTGCGATGTAGCGATGAGAAAATTGATTTTGAAACAATACCGATATTGCACTTGTTTAAATAAAGATTTGAGCGCCATGTGACAGGATTTCAGATCTGAATAGCTGAACCAATCAGATTTCGCGAATCAGATTTCCCGTTAGCTTCAAAGCACGTGATTCAGATTTAGCGAATCAGATTTCCCGTTAGTTTGAAAGCACGTGATTCAGATTTCGCGAATCAGATTTCCTGTTAGTTTGAAAGCACATGATTCGTTAGTTTGAAAAATTCGACTAAATAACCGATGTTTTTTTTATCGACTAAAAATTATCGAATAAAAATATCGACTGATTAAAAAAATCGAGTATTCATTTATTCGAATACTGTAATTCAGAAGCAATCACATATGAAATCACTTTGAAAATTATTTTTATTAAATTTACACTTCGAAATCTGAAATTTTATCATTAAAATTGTTCCTAAAAGGACTATTTTTCAATAAAATTATGAAATTTTCCTTCGTATAAACCGTATTTTAATAAAAATATGTTCGTATAAAGCAGAGAATTTTACATAGTAATTGCTTTTTCGGGGACGGGCCACACAATGTTTTCTTATTAACCGGAATTTCGTATTACCCAGTTTAGTATTAACGAGAATTGACTGTAAATGTAAAATCTCCGACAGTAGCGCCGCGGCGGTCGATACGCCGCACCCCCCCTGTGCCGCACCCCCGCAAGCATTGGCAGCCCTGTGCCTAACACGTGGATTCATGAACAACACCGGAAGTCTTATTGTGTAATTTAGTGGCGGCCACCAGGTGGCGATCTCAGTGAAAATTCACTGCGGGTTCACCTTGGGGTATCTGCATGGGACCTGCAGATCAGCAAAGAGGCAGTTAAGCTATGCTACTAACCAGGGCAGACCACCCAGAAGAGTTTTCCAGTAGGCAATTAAGGTTCTCCAGTAGACTGCAAGGCAAGTAAGATAAAGGCAATTACGGTAGTACTTCTTCTTTTGTAAGCTTATCTTTCTGAAACTTTCACAGTTATGATTAGTTCACATTGTTGAGGATCCCTATTTTAAGTTAGTTATTATAGCCCCTCTATTTGGGAATTTCTGTATAATCAATTACTATAATGTTAGTAACGAACAAAATCTTTAAAAATCTCATTTGTGGATTTGTGGTCAGACCCCCCTCCCCTCCTACACCAGTAAGTATAGTGATGATTAACCGAAATTACCGTCAGGTGGGGTGGGGGTCAAGGGTTCGGGACTGATTATTTGGTGTGTGTGTTTCTCTCAATGACTAAGCTGTTTATAATTCAAACACATTTATTTAAATCTATAATTTCACTATCTACAAAAGAAAAGACTAATTGGTAATCAATAAAAATTATACTACGCATGTAAAATCATAATATATAATCAGTAAGTAATTAATGACTGAGGCTCATAAGCATCAGTATAACTTTCAAAATATCCCAGCAGCACAAACACTACTACCTCAA
>JAHWFO010030527.1:0-22419 GCA_023313115.1 Rhysida immarginata | reverse complement strand
GGATAGACGAAGAAGTTACAAATCGTTGTAATTGACGAATGTCACAATTTGTTAATCATCATTGTTGCCGTCTATTCTTCGCGTGGCGTGCTATTTTCTGCTGTGGGTCTTTCTCCTCAAGAGTCAACGTTGTAGAGTATTGTAGACCCCATGCCATAACATGGAAGCTTTAGGAATTAATGCAGTCGTGTTTTGATTCTGGAAGCTACAAGGACAGCTTAGGAGTGCCCACCCCAGCTTTAGACTCCTCATGAAAGCAATGTGCATTTGCCAATTCTTTTCGTCATGGACAGCAGAGTACCTGGATCGACTTGCTGTTCAGTACTGGTCAAGTTGTCTGGAAGCCCTCGGTAGTTAACTATCCATTCCACTAGGCCTACGATGCCATAAATTTTCCACTGTTCCACGATGGTTAATGAAGATCGTACTCGGATGCCTCTCGTTGAACAACCATTGGACAGTTATCGATAAGTAAAGCTTTCCATTAACAAGCCTGAGCACCTTAATCAATATTTTTGCTGTTGTTTCATTTTTGTTTATTTGAATAACTCATGAACCCTTCCGCTTGTTTCCTGGTCAAGCTACTGCAATGCTGGAATTTCCTGTTCTCAACCCAAGGCATCTTTACCTCGCTGTCTAAAGAATTCGAGCATGCTTGAGATGCTAGTATCTAAGAATATTTCCTTCACAATGTTGTTGTTCTTCTCCCACCTGTAGCCAATGTCTTCTGCAAGATTCCAAACTGTTGCTGCATACTTTCAGTCAACTGATGGTTTAAGTTTACCGCTAACCCGTCCCCACTAATCAAACTAACATCTTTCTTCTGAATTTACTGTTCCCTTCGTCACCTTTTTTCTTTATACCTTCCACCCTTTGCCGTTAATGCCTTAATGTCCATATTTTGTTTTGCAGCTCACTCAAATCATTCAACTCGTTTATTTTGTCCCGAAGAATTCTTAGCATCTTCTTCTATCTCTATGCACTGCCTTAAGTTTTGAAGCCCTTGGATTTCTTCATGGTTGTACTCGCCTCTCATTGCCGATCTCACCAGACACTCGTATCATTTACTTTATTTTTTGCTAAAGAGTAAAGGAAGTATTGTAATTGCGAAAAATTTAGGTTTTCAAATTTCAATGGAAATATACATTTTGACCAACCCCAAATCCATTTTGATGTGTTTTGGCATGACATCTGTAAGTACATACTGTAATGTTCCCTGGTTCTACGCCTTTTTGGAGAGCTTAACTTCCAAAGAAGGTAGCTTGACGTACACGCACTGAAAATTAAATTAAGAAAAACTCACGCTCCCTTATGATTGGCAAAGTCAAATAATAACTCTTAAATGTAATTACATTTAATCCCAAAGAGTAGTTTTAACTTATTGTAAGTAAATATCCAAAGACTCCTAATTAATATTTAATCCAAAAAATATATTAGAAAAAAGGTAACCCTAGAAGAAATATTTCAGGTGATATTTCAGGTTTATTAACGTCTATTAACCAATCTCTCAATGCTCTCAGTAATTGGAACTCTGTGATCGCTCTTACTGTTAATATTGATAAGACCAAACTGATGTGTTTTTACCAGCGCACCAAACGTAATATACCTGTAACTCTTGCGGTTTATTACGATAATATTATTTCTATTACTATGACCTTTACTTACCTAGGGACTTTATCTTCGGATTTATCATGGAATACTCATATTGATACCTTAGTAAGTAAGCTCACCAAAAAACAAGGTATTATCTCCAGACTCCACTACCTTCCTTCCAATATTGTTATTATATCATTCTTGGATTCACTCATCATTATGCTATGGTATAATATTCTGGGGTTCTACCTCCATGGCTAACTTTCTAGATTATTTAAATTACAAAAAAGGTTTCTTCGTTTTCTACTAAATCTTCTTTTGTTACTAACCAATTTTTCTCGTTACGCATATTTACTATATACCAATTATATTTTTTCTATGTTCCTTTATTTATAAGACTTCTAACGCACTCTTATTTTTAACTACCCCTATAACAATATGTTGTAACCTTGACAAGCATAATTATCCTACTACATGCCTTGCTAACGAGATACGTCTACCGTTTTCTACTCTTAATTCTCTTAATTAAAGAAACCGCTGTGTCTTGTTGACAGGTGTTGGGCCTGTCTTCCTCCTCAAATACTTTCTTTAAGTCCCTATTCGAAATTTCGTAAATCTTTAAGGAATTATTGTTTAATTATTGTTTAACTTAAGATTTCCCCGAATAGAGCTGGTCTGATTTGACTAATATCAAATATAATATGTAATTTTTTATTTTATTAATACACTTTAGCCCTTTTATTGCAAACTCTCTTACTATGAAATCCTGTTTAGTATGAAATTATTCTCTGACCCCGTCGATGTAATTTACATGTAAAATTGACCTCATAATACGAACATTTTTTTTTATGAAAATACGGTTATTACGAAAAATTTTTGGCAATTTTTTTGTGCAAAACATAGTTTTTTTTTTTAAATAAAATACGAGGTTATTTTCGCGAAAAAAAAGTCTCAAAATCGTAATCTCAGATTTGGAAAAAAAATTTGGTCTCCCTCCTCCCGATAGAAGAGCGGCCATTGAAAACCTCTCCGTTTTAAGCCTAAGTATAAGATCAGCTATTTTCCAAAATAAACATGTATAAATGGCCACATCCTTTATTTTTAAATGAATATTTTTAATATTACAGTTCAAAATAGTTTATTAACGTAAGAAATCAGACAGAAATTAACTTTTTTAAGAACTTCCACTGCCATTGCTATCCCAGAAGCCATTGCCAACTATGGAACGATTATGTAAGCAAACTATGATAAGAGATTATTTTGTTAACGATAACCATGATAACACAGAATAACAATAACAGATAAATTGTCTATTTTTTGTCTTTCTCTGATATTATGAAACTCGGATATTACAAAAAGATTTTTGGTTCCGTAGGATTTCGTATTAAACGGGTTAGAGTGTAATATTATTTTATTTAACTTTATTGGTAGTAAATTACCCTTGTAATCTTTTTACATTATATATTTTGGTAAATTATTTCAATTCTGGTTTATCTAACTTGATTACCGCCATCCCATTGCCAGCCTTAACATTATTATAGTTGACTTGTTTTGTACTAACCCATTGTTTAGATATAATTTGGTAATATTTAGAGTGCCCTTAAGGCCTAACTTGTCGGTTTTTAACCATATGGGCCTCATTGGGCACAATAATGTAATGTATCTATTAATTAAATAAAATAAAATAAAATAAAATAAAATAAAATAAAAATAAGAATTAATATTAGCGTTTTAATTCTTTACCTGCATTATGTTACCTCCCAAAAGACAAAAGTCAATACAACCCTTCAGTTTTACCCTCCGTAATGAAAACACCTATTGCCTTTATTTTTTAACAAAATTGAATTTATGACCAAGCTTTATTTTTGTTGATTCAGAAATATAAAATTATTAACAATTATATATTAATTAGAATTAATTAGCTTTTAGGTAATAATGCCATTGCTGATTTTTACTAGAAACCTTTCAAAACAGAAAGCTTGCTCAATTTTAAACCTTTGCTTGAAATCAGGTGTAAAAACACATTAAATGATTAAGTATTGGCAACAGGTTCCAAATCTTTTATGGGGGAAAACGAAAAATATCACGGCAAGGAACTCCGATATTACATCGATTCTTTTGTTCCTTCCTGAAGGTCTCCAAGAATGACCACATAGCATCTAATTTTTCTCAAGCTGAATGGTTTCTTTTCTGACAAAAAAACTGAGGACAGGATTCCATGAGTAAGAAAGAGAAACAAGAATACATCACATGAAAACAAACGAGGCCTTTTGGTCATTTTATTCAAAGAACTTCAACAGGTATGAACTTTTTGAAAGTATTAACTGATTTTTTTTCATCAGTAAAAGTTTAAAGAATATATATTTAAATAGTTATAGTATTGCCAAGAAGCACTGTTATGTCATCTGATTTTTTCATCTGTAAAATTGAAATATTTAAATTGTTACAATCATAGCATAGTCAAAACATTGTACGTTGTTATTTATTAATGTAGGTAATTGATTAAGGATATTTTTACAAAATAAGCGGCATCACTATATCTATAGTTGTGATTATTAAAAAACCAAAAAAAAAAAAAACAATATTATATATTAATTAAAAAATAAAAACTCTATTTAATTAAAAGAAATATAAATAAAAAAATAATAAAAACAATGAATAAAAGATGGAGAAATGCAAGGCCTTTGTTTTTTCATCTGTGTTTCATCTATATATGCTCCACATGACCTTTGTTTCGTCCACTTCAACCTTTGTATTTCTACCTAAATACCCATATTTTATAAGATAACATGAAAGAGAAAGTAGCGTCCTACGCAAATTGATTATGAAATATTGAAGTCAGTTCAGTCTATTCTAATTGATTCACGTTGGGGCCCATAAACTTTTACAGTACTTATCTGGTAGTAGACGCTGAGATGGTCGCTGATCACGTTGAATTCCGTTGCACCTTGTAGATCACCTGTTGTTAACGATCGTAGCTGCCAGTGGATCGAGCTCCGTTGTCACTTACTGCTGTATATTCCACGCCGTGCTGTTTTGGGTGACCACCCACGGTTGACGCTCTCAGTTTAGAACTAGGGGCCGTCTTGCTTCGCTCCCACAAGACTCCCCCATACCTGTTCTATCCCGCCGAGAAGCCTAGGGAACCTGGTCGCTTTCCCATTACGCTGGAGACTTCGCCGTCTCCGAGGTGTCTATTTTCCCATCTCTGGTTGTTTTCAGCCGCAGACAATACCCTTACATCAGTCGTTTGCTAGATACAGGTCTCGGACATTTTAAGGTGTATAAGTAGAATTCAGAATTGTCGACTGATCATCTGGCTGGTCGTCTCTTGAATGTGTACACGTTCTCACTGATACAAAAAATTTCTATTTTCCTTCGCATTCTGGGGTTACATTCTTATGTAGTTCCGTTCTCTCTCTCTTTCAAGTTTCCCGCTCCCCTTCCCTCCTTATCTCTATGACTCACCCCTCCCCTTTCCTTGTCAAACAGAGAGTCTCCCGGATCCTGTTCTATTTTTACAAAAAGCACGTGCCAGAATAATTAGGCTTACAATATCTTAACATATTCTACATAAAACAAATCAATATAATACTTAATTCTAAAATTATTGACTAATAATCTTTCTATTCGAATAAATCTTTTATCATTACAAGATATGGTTGATTTTGTTCCTACTTGATTGTCTAATTATTAGCTCCCCCCTTCTTTTTTTCTTTTAATGAATTAAGCCATATTTCGCTATGAACTAAAAGTCACGCGGTCGATGCACATATGAGCTTATATGTCACAAAATAATGATCGCTAAGCCACTATGTCGATTGATAAGACATGAACAATGTAATCACATATTTGGTGATTACTGATTTCCTCTTGCTCCAATTTCTCACAGTTCATTCGTCCCATTCCTGCAGATCTTTGAATCTCTTCTCAATGGATGTTTTCCATTGCTATAACAGCACGAACTTTCACCCGTCTGTCTCACCCCTTTTTAACGTTTGGGCAGAAGATAAAAAACTTATAAGGACAATAAAATTATTGATTCCAAATAAATATTTGATATTACTCAAAATTAACCAAATCAAATGATAAGATGAAATAAAAAAAAGACTCTTTGACCACAACAAAAAAACAAAAGGAAAAATACGACCTTACAGGATAAGATCGTATTTTCCTTTTGTATTTTTGTTGTGGTCAAAGAGCCTTTTATTTATTTTATCTTATTACTTTTATCCACATTTCTTTCCCTTTTTATTTTTTCTGGTGGTTGTACAATTTTTTGCCAGTCCCGAAAAGTCTTTTATTAAATCAAATAATATTGGCGACAGGCATAAACCCCTAAATGAAAATTAGATGAGAAACAAATGATTGACAACTAAAATTGTAAATTATCAAATTTACAACTAATTATAATTCGAAGAACATAGAAACGTGTTTTATACACAAACGGATCCGTAATGAGAAAATTAATTTGGTCAAAACACACAAAAATCTTTAACCAACAGTGGGTTACGGTAACAAACGAAAAATACAATCAATCGCCAAAAGTTATGCCACACCTGCCTAATAACACGTTGGGCCCCCTCTGGCCTGGATAACAGCAGCAACCCATCGTGGAAGAGAGTCTACCAGTCCTCGGAACACATCCACAGGCAATGCAAGCCATGCCACCTCCACTGAATTCCATAATGATGCTGCAATTACCAGTTGTGTTGGTGACGGCCTGACAGATCATTCAATGATGTCCCACAAATGTTCAATAAGATTGCAATCTGGGGAACATGGAGGCCAAATCATTGTCATGAAGTCCGTAGCATGTTCCTCCAGCCACTGCCGCGTCACAAGAGCCATGTATGGGGGTGCATTATCTTGCTGGAAGATGCTGTCACCCATGGGGTAAAAACAGTTCATGAAGAAGCGCAGGTGGTACCCAAGCAGATCGACGTAGGAAGTAGCATGCAGAGTGGCTGTCAGATGCACCAATGGATCCACAGCATGCTACAACAAAACCCCAAACCAGTATGGAGCCTGCACCTGCCTGAGTGGTTCCCACCTGATAAGCGGGTTCATGCCTTCGTTTGGTAGGGACACGACCATTGGGCCGATACAGCTGAAACCTTAACTCGTCAGACCAGGGAACCCTTCGCCATCCTCAGCAGTCTCATGTCGACGTTGGTTGGCCCAGACTAGGCGTTGCTGACGATGCGCAGCTGTCAAGAGTGCACCTGTTGTGGCCTCCTGCTCCCAAAGCCTGCAGCTGCCAAGGTTCGCTGAATTGTCGTCATGGTAAATTGTGGTAAGTCTCTAGTTGTACTGCATGGTGATTTGGCCCATTGTCACCCTTCGGTAAGCAGTTATAAGCCGGATGACCTGGCGAACACCTCTGGCATCAATGAGGCATAGGAGGCCCATCCACGATCCAATATGGGTAGTAACCCCTAGTTGGGTACACTCTAGATAGACCCTTGCCAAGGTTATGCAGGAAAATTGCAGGTTGTTATCTACATCTGATATTGAGGCACCCATCCTTCTGGCACCATCAATTATCCCCTGTTTAAATGCAGATAGCTCTCGGTGTGCTGCCATTTCTGCAGCTAGTCTTGCTTATAACAATTGTGTGATATCAAGGAGTCTTGTGCACTTGCATTTCGAGAATGGAAGCAGTGGGATCCATCTCATTACGGACAGGGAACTTGATTGGGTCAAGTCTTATTTCTTCCACAGATCGGTGATCTTGTGCAAACGGCAACACCCATGGGATCGAACATGCTTGTGTCTGACTCCTCAGAAGAAATGGGGGAGGTTTTACAGGTGCTGGTGATGTCAGAGGCTGGTGAACTTGCAGTCTCTCTTGGGTCTTTCTGTAAACTCAGTACTCTTCCTCAGGGTATAAAGCAGGGGTCACTGGCCCTTCCTTAGATACTTTAGTCTTCATTGACTATCTTGGTGGCTGTTTTCTGCTTTTTTCAGGCAGGTTCCAGAACTGGCAACTATCGCATTGTGCACAGTATTTTTATACATCCTGTATCAGATTTGGCCAGAAAAATAACTTATTAAATTTCTTCCTGAAGCATTTTGTTTTACGATGTCCACTTCCTGGGGGATCATGAAAGGTGCGTTTGATGAGACTGTGGGGAATTACTAATGCTCCTATGTTTCTTGAGCATCCTTAAATTTCTTAATGTGATAGAAAAGCCCATCATTGTCGAGAAAGAAACTAAATCTTACCTGGCTATTGAGAAGAAGGAGGGGGGGGGTCCTTCTTATCTTTGAAAGACTATAATCTCCTGCCATTGTGGCTCCTTTAATTACTTCCTAGAGAACTCTTCTCTAAATATGATTGGCTCATACTCTGCTACTGTGGAGATTGGAATATGAGATAATCCATCTGCATGTTTGTGGCTAATCCCTGCCTTATGAATAATTTCAAACTGGTACTCCTGCAAACTTAATGACCATCTACCCAGGAAAGACACTGGATTTTTTAGATTAAAAAGCCAAGATAATAACCTGCGATCTGTGTAAATCTGAAATTTTCCTCCATATAGATACACTCTGAATTGTTTCACAGCATAGATAACTGCCAAATACTCCTTCTCTGTGGTAGAATAATTGAGCTCTGCTTTCTTGACTAATCTACTATAGTATGCAATCAGGTGTTCTCTGCTATTAAATTTTTGAGACAGCACGGCCCCTAATGCACAAGAGCTAGCATTAGTTGGTAAAATGAACTCTGTGTCAAAATCTGGACTCTTTAACATTGGCAAGGTGATGAGAGCTTGTTTTAAGGTTTGAAACGAACTCTCTACCTCATCCATCCATTCGAAATTGACGTCCTGTTTAGTTAAATTGGTCATATGTTTTGCAATGGAACTAAACTTATCCACATGATGCCTATAGTAGTTGGCAAGACCCAAAATGATTGCACATCTCTCACTGTATGAGGTCTAGGAAAATCTTTTAGTGCAGCAATCTTACTCGGATCTGGTGCCACTCCCTTTTGTGATACTACAAGTATGAAAAAATTAACTTCCTCGCTGAGGAACTGGCACTTGTAAGGTTTTAATTTGAGATTCGCAGCCCTCAGTCGCTCAAATAATGTTTGTAAACCAAGTAAGTGATCATCAGAGAACTCCGAAAAAACCAGAAAATCATCGAGTTACACGAACATCTTATTTTTAAGCCCATGAAAAATAAAGTTGGTGGTTCTTTGCCACAGTGATGGAGAATTGTTGAGCCTCATGGGTAGGCGTTAGAATTAAATTTTGAATCGTACATAACAAATATTGTTTTCTCCTTATCATTAATTTCTAGTTGGAAGCAACCCTGGTTGGCATCTAAAACACTAAAAATTCTTGCTTTCCCTAAGTGAGATAAGTTTCCAGAATATGTGGTAACAGATAATCATCATCTTTGTAACTCGATTTAATTTTCTATAGTCTACGACGAAGTGGTATGTGCTGTCTTTTTTTTCTGACTAGTAAGGCCGGAGCACTCCAGGGGATGCATGTTTCCTCGATCATGTCATTTTTTAATAACTCGTCAAACTACACGTTCATAATAGCTCTCTGCGAGTATGGAATGCGATATGGGGCCTGAGTGATAGAGGGAGTCCCGTGTCAATTTCATGATAATCGATTTTGCATTTCCCCAGATCAAACGCAAACTGTGCAAAAATATCTTCATACTGACATAAAAGTTGTTCTAATGTTCGCAAATGCTCCCAATCAAATAATTTCAGAAACTTACTCTTTTCCAATTTTTTTTTCCTCCCCAACCTCAATTGTGTTGTTAAATGCTCCTACTTCCTTCTCAGCCTCATATAAATTACCCAAAATTTTGCCTTTATTAATTACCAAGGTCTACCCTGAATAATAGGAATAGTCTTAGATTTAGATACCTTTGCGATAACATTAGCTGTCAATACCCCAGGAATATTTATTTCTTAGAGTTCCAAGACTCCAGTCTTATTTTTGAACGATTTACCCATGGGTCTACCTTCTAACACAGCCTATGAGTAAGGAGGAATATAATAAGTTTGACCAAAACCAACCGGAACAGCATCCATATACTCTCGAACAGCACTCACACTGCCCTGCTCCTTTGTCCTTCTTCCTCGCCAAGGCTCATCAAAATGAATCTTATTTACTTCGTGTAAGATGGCTCGGTGGAAATCTATTACAAACCTAAACTTGTGCAACATATATTTCTCCAATATGGCATGGTAAGAGGCACCTCATCTCTGCTTCCAGATGTAGCATTCTAAACTGTAAATATGTGCCCCATGCTTAATGACAATAAAGTTAATATGGCCCTTCTGTCGTGAAATCATGCCCAGTTACCCCTACTAAATTAAACCATGCCCTCCTCTAACTACTGGTCTGCCCATTAACTCGCTAGCTGCGTGGAGGCTTGGTGGCCACTTCGCAAACTAATGGCACTGCAAGATTGCTACATTTAAAGCTCTATAGACACATATACAGTATATAGAGCTTCAGCTACATTTCTTTCGCTAATTGCATAGCTCAAATAAGGCTGAGAGAGGAAACTCACGGTTTCAAACATTTTTTTTTCTTATACATTAATTTGAAAAAAAAATTATTGTTACAGCATCAATATTTTCGAGAGATATATTGTTACAGCATCAATAATAATAATATTATTATTATTATTATTATTATTATAAGAAGAAGCAGGGAGTTTCAGGAATATGTGCTAGTTGTAATTTAAACATATATGGTAAACAGCCCAAGATAATATGTAGTGGAATCTGTGCTGGAATTTATCATGCCTCTTGTGTGAATGTTGAAAAGCAGCAAATACAACGGCTTGCTGGTAAATGGACTTGCCCAAACTGTAAAGGTGAGTCCACTAATAAATCTTTCAACCGGAGGGATTTAAATGAGCTGAGTGATCAATCGTTTTCCTCAGTTCATTCATTAATTGCTAATACAAGTAGAAATGAGAGTTCTAAACAGGAAAGGATTGAAACATCAAATTTGTCTTTAGTTTTAGAGGCGGTTGAAAAACTGATAAACACGGTTAATAATTTTATCAAAACTAACAACGATATATTGAGTCAGAATAGGGCTTTGCATTTGAAAATCGAAAAGCTGTTAAATTTATTTTCTCCATCTGAGGGTTCAAAACCTGTTACAGCTGAAGTGCGTCCTTCTCCATCGTTTGTGGACATGGCGGATACGGCTTCTGCGACTGTTATGCGACCCCCCCTCTCGTTTGGAGTTCCGGAATGATTTTACGGATGTTGTACCGAATAGACGCTTTTTGGATCAACCTACTTCTAAACTCTCAACAGTCAACTCAGATTTGCGTAGGAAAAAAGTTATGATCTTTGGGAATGCTAAGGAATCTATACTTAAAGCGCGTAACAATTCAGCTATTCACAGTTCGATTGATAAGCTTTTTGTCTCCCGCTTAGCTCCTCATACAAATGTTTCCTAAGTAAAAGCTGTTATTGCAGACATAATTAGCCCAGAGGACATCGTTGAATGTCACAGACTTAAAACCCGTTACAACTCTTATTCTTCATTTTATTTAGCAGCCGACAAGCAAGTTTCTCAACAGCTATTTAATCCAGATTTATGGCCTACAGGTACCTTCATCTCTCAGTTTTTTGGTCAATTACATAAGAATCAGATTTATGGCGCGGAGGACATCGTGCCCTCACCTAAAATTGATGATTGAAATTTTGTATCAAAACGTTCGCGGTGTTAGAACTAAGATTGCCCAAGTTTTTAAATTTACATCGCTTAATAAAACTTTGGTCTATTCTTTCACGGAAACGTGGCTAAACTCTACAATAATCAATAATATGTTATTTAATGATTCGTTTGCAGTTTATACGACCGATCAGACGAGTGTGAAAAGAGGTGAGAGTGTCTTAATTGCTGTATAGCTTCCGAAGAGATTAAATTTAGCTCATCTGTGACATCGATTGATGTAGTTGGTGTTAGGCTGTCTTCTAGTGGGAAGCTTGACCGGTTGAATCATCATGGTAATAGTTTAAATATCTGGTCCGTTTACATCCCGCCGTTGATTTCTAATAGCATGTATCAGTCATTTCTTGACGAGTTGGCTGAATTTGCTATTACTCTGCCGGGTGTTAACATTATTACCGGGGATTTTGATTATACAAATTCCCAGTCGACTCGGAATTCCAACAATATTAATGCTACCAGGTGTAGACTGATGGACGTCTGGGCAGCTGATCTTATAAACTCCTATGGCGACACCCTTGATAAGATATATGCCTCTAATTATATAGTGGTGCGCCGTCAGTGATTGATCTTGAAGATAAATTTCATCCGCCTTTAGCGATCGTCTGTGATTTTGAGTGCCCGCAGTTTACACTACATTTCTGCTCTTCTCGGCGCGATTTTAAGAAGGCCAATTTTTTGAATTTATTTAAAGATCTCTCGTTTTCAGACTGGTCCGTTCTTGATGACTCCCAGTCTGTTGACCAGATCTGGGATTTCATAACGGATCGATTTTCTGCAGCTATCATCAAAAATGTTCCTTTAGTTAATTATTCTAAGACCAAGTTTAAGAGGCCAAAGTTTCCGTTCTGGACCTCTAATAATACAATCCAACTTTGGAAACTGAAACAACTGAAACATAGACTTTTTAAACAATCCAAGGATTCAGAGGATTATCTTGCGTTTCAGGAGGTCAGAAGAATTTTAAGACAGCGTATAATAATGATTTTGCTGATTATTATCAGACGGTCGAGAAGGATTTAAATTCGCAGGGTCGCCTGTTCTGGAATACCGCTAATGAATTACTTGGTAAAAGGCGTTCTGCCCAATCTTGGTCTAACCATTTCTCAGCAGAGAAGATAGCATCTTATTTTGAACAAACTATGGGGAACGACGGTGTTTTGTCTTTTCCTGACCAGCAAGTCTCATCGTTTTGGGATCAGCTTCAAGGTAAACTTTCTTTACCACCTATTTCCTCCACCGAAATCTTTCTTTCGGCTAAACGAATTACTGCGTCTAAGATTGTCCACCGTAATGGCATACCCAATTTTGTATTCAAGGGCTGCTTATCAGCCATTTTACAGCCTCTTGCGGTATTATTTAATGCTTCTTTGGCTTCCGGCGTATATCCAAGCGACTGGAAGATCGTTAACATTGTTCCTATTCCTAAGTCAGCACGGCCACGTCTATTGAATGATTTCAGACCGATTACGATTCTTCCTTACCCTGCTAAAATTCTTGAAACATATGTTGCTAACCATCTCGCCTCCTTTGTTGCTCTCAATCTACCTGAAGAGCAACATGCATTTAGGAAAAGAAGATCTACCTCCACTAATCTGGCATGTTTGCTGCATTATTTGGTTCCTTATATGGACCAAAGGTTGCAGGTAGACGTCCTATACTTGGACTTTAGCAAGGCCTTCGATAGCGTTAACATCCGGCTGTTGCTTCATAAATTGGATAAAGTTGGCCTTGCAGATAATGTGAGAAACTGGTTCACTTCACTTCTTAGCGGGCGTAGTTTTAACATCAAGGATTCGAATGGTAGTTATGCTACTGGTAGAATTCGCAGCGGTGTCCCTCAAGGTTCTCCTTTGGGCCCTGTGCTTTTTAACATATTTATTGCTGATTTAGCATTGAATTTTGTCGATCTACAGGTCAAGTATTTGTTATATGCAGATGATCAACGACTACCAGGTATGTATAAGCAATTAGGACGTATCTTTCATCTGTTTTCTAATCTAGGCAAAAGTTACCCACAGTTGAGTGGGCTCCTTACGACCAACTAATTTTAGTATGGCTGCACAACGTTATACTGTAATCAACAAAGGCGAACTTCGGTGCGTGATATGGAACGCTAGGGGCATTCCCCGAAAGTGTATCGAGTTTCACAATTTTCTGTTAAAGCAAGAAATCGACGTTGCTTTCCTGTGTGAAACTCATCTCAAACCAAGCTAAGACTTCAAGCTACCTGGCTATTGTGTTTACCGTAAGGATCGAATGGCTTCAAATGCTGCAAGATGTGCTTCTGGGGGCGCTGCGATCATCATTAAGAAGGGAATTCAACACCAAGAATTAGTCTCCAAGTCTTATGCAGGTATGGAATCGGCCTCCATCATTATCAATGACGTCTCCTGTGGTGAAGTGAAGTTCGTGGTGCTCTACAATTCACCTAAACATTATCTTGACATTAGTGAGCTTGATGAATTCTTCAGTGGTGACACTCCAGTCGTCCTAGCTGGTGACCTAAATGCCAAACACCCAAGCTGGAACTCCAGAACGCAGAATTACAACGGCATGATTCTCTATAGGTACATACAAGGTAGAGATGATATCATCGTTGCTGGACCTGTGGAGGACATCTAAAGCTACTATTGCACCCACTCCCCTAGTAGTGACGTTTTGGACATCTGGAGCAAGACATTGCAAACAATATTTCTTAATCATCTCATGGCTCTGTTTACCTGAATTGTCATAACGTTTATGAGAAAATTATAATGTTTATTTTATCAATAAGAAATGGAAAAGAAAGTAAATATACAAATTTGAAAAATTAAATAGAATAAATATCCAAAACGGTTTGGCAATTTAGATGATCTGGAGAGGAGATCTTAGCTTTAAAGATCTCAATAGCTTCGAGAGTGGCAGTCTTCGAGACGCACCAGGCAGGCAAGCAATCATGGATTTTGTCAAGCAATTTCGTGCCACTGGATGTGTTAAAGGCAAGAAAAAAGGCGGGAGCGAAGCTCGTGTTCGAACGGCCGAAGTTGTCGAAAATGTTCGCACAAGGTTGGTCGATTCCCCTACAAAAAAATCTGTTCGCTGCCTATCCATTGAAGAAGGGCTGTTGTATACCACGACGTGGCGAATTTTGAGAAAGGATTTACACATGTTTCCGTATAAGATCCATGTTCATCAGGAGTTAACAGACACTGGAAGACAGAAGCGACAACAATTTGTGATGGAGTTTGGAGCAGAAATGGAAGCCAATCAGGACATTTTGGACAACCTGTGGGTGTCAGATGAGGCCTTCTTCCATCTGTCAGGTGACGTTAATAAACACAACATTCGTTTTTGGGGTTCCCAGCACCCTTATGAGATCTATAAGTCACCTCTTCATCCACGAAAGTTTATGTTTTGGTGCGCGATTTCCAAAAGAGTCATCATTGGTCCGATCTTTTTTGAGGGCACCGTAACATCACAAGCTTACCTTAACATGTTGGAAACCTTCTTCATCCCCAAGCTGTGAAGGAGGCGTATACCGCTTCGACATCAATGGTTTCAACAGGATGGGGCTAGGCCTCACACAACTAATGAAGTGCTAGACTTTCTCAATCAGAAATTCGGAAATCGTGTCATTTCAAACAGGTTTCCAGAATGATTCGGGGGTGGCTTTCTTTGGCCCCCTACGAGTCCTGAACTAAACCCATGTGAATTTTATCTCTGGGGGTTCCTTAAAGACAGTGTGTTCACTACAGCACCAAGAACCCTAGACCAGCTGCGACAAAGCATCGTCAACTGCTGCACCCTTGTGGATGCAGAATTCCTGGATAGAGTTATGATCAACTTCACCATTCGGCTGCGAGCAGTTCAAAACGTTCGTAGTGGCCACATTGAGCATATCATCAAGACTTTTCCACAAGAATAAAAACTCCGAACTGCCTAATATATCATACTGAAATGCTAAGTTTGTAAACATTAAGGGGTCAATAATCATAGTACTGAAATGGTCAGAAATTGACTGAATCACCCTGTAGATTCATTTTCTTCTTGTTTACGTGAATGAAAATGGTACCTTTCTGTAACGATCGTTGGCTTAGGATTGAAGTGATTTTTCAAGGTCGTAACGATCTCATCATACTTCTTAGTTTTCGGATCCGTCGAAGCTAACAAATCCGTCAAAAGACGATATGTCTTGAGTCCCATTGTAGCCAGAAAAGCTGATAACTTTTGTTCCGCAGGAATTTCATTCACTAAGAAAATTTGTCCTACGTAAGCAACGTAAGTAGGCCAAGTCGCCGTCATTCTCTTCGTAGGGGGGCATGTGCGCGAACACTCGGGCTGTCATTGTAAAAATTTTGAGTATCAGATGAGCGCTATCTTTCAAGTTAATCTTTAAAACACAGTGATTCCATATCCTCGTCGCCAGCTGTTGTGTTTATTATGAAAGAGTTCGAGATCGCTGTGACTCATAACTATACTTTATTGAAGATAACAGAGTGATATACATGAGAAGCTTACATTTGAGAAATCGAGAGTGAAGTGCCCAATGCATTATGGGAAATCAAACAGAGGCATTGTGGCGAAACAATAGAACAATGATACAAACATTACAAGAGCCATATCCAATATTTGCTTCTGCATCAAGTCCATTTGCATTAGATGGATAATTTCCTCATCTTTATCAGTTGAGACGTTCACTGGAGGGAGTTGTGCCACTGTTCTTTCGTCATCAGTCGGCAGTCCCGATGGTGCTACCAGAACGTCAGTCACACAGTGCATTGCTGGGTAACGTTTTCACCATTTGCAGTTTTGGTGTTGTGGCTTGTACCTGATCTTTCACCCATGCACCTATTCTCTCCTGGTCAACAGATGATGCAGTCTCTGTATGTCGATCAGTAGCATTATCTTTTTCATCAAGACGCAGCTGCTCAATTGCAATTTCTGCTAGCCTTGTTATTTCTTCTCTTTCCCTTTGTGACCTCTGACGAAATTTATATAGCTCGTTGTTCTTCCGTGCTTAATTCCACTTCAGCTCTTCCACTTCGGCATTCACCAATGAGTCTTTTGTGCACTCCGCATCGGTCACATCCCTATCTGGCTGTGCCTTGATATGAGCAAGTCTGTCCTCACATTCCTGCATACGATATGTCAGGATTTCTAAGTCGTTGTTGATTTCGTCAGTTTTCTTAGCAGCTGCACTGTCGAATTTAAGCAATTCGGATGCCAGTTGCAATTCTTGCTTCTTTATACGACTGTTGAGGCTTGCGCAGGATGATGCCGATTTCATACTCTTCTTGCTGCCAGAATTTCTACAATATATTTCACGAGAGCCTCCTTGTTGACGCTCATCCATAGCAAGAACCTCGGACATAGAAGCTTTAAGCTTATCCAAAACTGCTGTTGTTACTCATTTGGATGTATATGTCATCTTGGATTCTGCATGGACACTGGGTGCAAGGTATTCAAGTCGCTTTTGGCTGCGACATCTCACTCTTGGGACGGTCCCTGATGGGAAAAGCTGCAAATTTCACTTAGGCCTACTATATATCTCGGCTGCGGATAATTTGTCGAAGGACCAAATTATGTAGGGATGATTCACCTCGAAAGATAAATTTAAGTCGGGATAATCCCTTAAAATGTCCACAAAGGACCAAATTTGCACCGTAATCTAAAGGACCAGTTTATATTTCGATGGCTTCCGTGCAAAACCTCCACGATGACCAAGTGAAGTGGAAATAAATAGTCTAGCGCATTTAAAGATTAAACTGACAAGGGAACCCCACATAGCCTAACCGCTTTAACAATGGAGTCCTTGTATGGCTTTGTATGCTGAAATTTTTTCGTTTTCGCGGTTTATTTTGAAAGAAACACAATTTTGCACCCTATTATTTTGCAAGCATCTATAGTAGCTTCAGATGAGTAACATATTTCAATCTGGTGGAAATTTGTGACATACATGTTCGAGGGATTCCTTGTGAGTATACTTTTTTAATGGCATAGAATGGTTACTGCTGTTAACAAAGGGCAAGACAAAGCAAAGAGCTAACATTTAAAAAGAGCAGACAATCGCTACCACGACATGACGGCATAAAAAACTACCAACAACCGCTTGTTGCTAGGCAACTAACTGCCAACATGCCAACGCAGCCAAGCGACAACATTGGCAAACAACAATCAATGCTTCAAGTAGCGATCGTCCGTAACTTTTAACATTGTTAAATACACAATACATTAATAAAATTCCATGAATACTTAACTATTAATTAAACTAAGGTTAATTTCGATTGAAAGTTATAATCAAAAAAACTTAAAATTATAGCTATTTAATTAGAGTCATAATAGAAGTTCATGTCACTAAAAACAAACAGCACAATCATGACATCTCACACTAGCCACAGCACAAAGCTGTGACACGTCAATACCATTATTATTATTATTATTATTATTATTGGAAATAATTTCAAATATCTTGGAATGTATTTTGATGCCCAGCTAAATTGGCATACACATATTTCCTCTCTGAAATTACTATTACATAAAGTTATATGTCTAATGTACCATATCAGTCCTTATTGCCCTATTTACATTAGAAAAATGATGTATAATTCGTTATTTGAATCACGTATTCGTTATGGCTTATTATTGTATAAATTTGGAATAGAGTTTAAAGATATTATTAAGATACAAAATAAAATCATTAAACAAATAACATATGGCACTAAATTACAAGAACATCCAATAGATCTTCAATATAAGGAATTAAAAATTTTAAAAATCGAAACTTTATTTGAATATATGGTTTTCACACAAAATTATTTTTCAAAAAATTACTTAAAACGTAAAAAACAAGAATATTCTTTAAGGAAGAATATAAATTTTGACATACACCAAATTTTTAATAATTATGGAAAGCGAGAAAGGCAATTAATTCTATGTTCCATACTTGTTTAATAATGTACCAGAATGGATGCTAAATTTAACATCCTTTAATTTAATTAAGTCTAGTTTTTTATATTGGAAAAACACAAAATGTAAACTCAAAATTAGATAAAAGAAGTCTTACGAAAAATGTTTTCCGTTATATAATAAATGGAATAATATATATTTATTTAAAAATTGTATATAATGAGGTAGACCCGTTTTTTACATCCATACAAGCCCAGAAAGGGCTTCGGATTTGGGTTTCGAAATTGGCCTCTAGAAATATTATAAGAAAGATTTGATTACCATGTCGTTGTAAAAATCTTGGTAAAAAAGTAAATTTAAATTTTGTAAATGATTCTTGTAAATTTTGTAAAATTATCTTGATTCGAATTGAAATTGAATTGAAAATTGAAAAGATTCAGAACTATGACTCTCTTTTTCAAACTGAGTGTTTTAATTTTGTTACTAAGTTACTCTCTGGAAAGATTGATTGTCCTGACGTTTTATATTGTTATTTTTATTGTAGTAGACGAGGTCGTAGCTTTCGACCATTTTTATTTTCTTATCATGATGGCTTTTTAAAAAATTATATAACGTCTTTTATTTCACTTTTTTAATTTTGTGATTTGTGACTTTTGTATTGTTTTATGTTTTCTTTACGGGGAGTTTGTTGGCCTATTGGCTGTCCCAACCTCGTTTTCCCATTCTTTAATTGGAATAAATTGATTGATTGATTGATTATTATTACAGCTTTTTGCAACTGGTAAAATGTAGTTGTCAATTGAAAAAATGTAGTTTTCAAATGAAAAGATAATCTTTTCAAAATAAAAAATGAGGATTTCAAAATAGAAACTGCATTTTTCAAATTAGAAAATAAATAAACAAAAATTCATAAAATTTAAATCAAAGAAATAAAATAATTTACATGATAAATTTAAAAAAGCGTTCCTGTTACCCCAACTCTCCCTTACCCTCTACCCTCTAAAGAATATAACGTAGAATTAATGGATAAACTGGATCAATGATTATCCATGTAGCTTTGAACCAATTTCGACTATCATTACGTTATATACATTCATGACACATCATTCCAGGTTGTTTGATATATTGCATGCCATATCTTAGCATTGAATGTTCCAATGAACCATAATGTTCCACTAAACCAGGTTATTTTGAACCAATTTCAATAATCATTACTAATAATTGCCACTAGAGGGTAAGGTTTGGTTTGGTCTGGTATTAACGTTCTTTTCAACTGCTAGTCCACAAATTTGGGTCATTTTTAGTGGAAAACAGGAAAATTTGGCCAAAAGTGTGCACGAAACTGGAAATCCGCACATTTGGGTGGTTTTCGGCGGAAAACAGGAAAATTTGGCCAAAAGTGTGCACGATACTGGAAATGGGACGGCGTTATAGGGGCCGCAAATTTTGCCTCGCTAGGGTGTTTTAACGTCCAGCCGGCAAACGACTACACGGGACCAACGGCTTTACTTCCCTTCTAAAGGAAGTGCATGATCTCATGATTTTCCCCCTGAAAAAAATCCTCGTCGTCCTCGGCCAGGGTCGAACCCGCGTCCTCGGGCATCAGAGGCAATCACGCAACCACTGAGCAGAGGGTAAGGAAGAATGGGGGTAACAGGAACACTTTTTTAATTTTATTATGTAGATTATTTTGTTTCTTTGATTTAAATTTTATGAATTTTTTTCTATTTATTTTCTACTTTGAAAACTGCATTTTCTATTTTGAAAACCACATTTTTTCATTTGAAAAGATTATTTTTTCAATTGAAAACTACATTTTACCAATTGCAAAAAGCTGTATTATTATTATTATTATTATTATTATTTATTTAGGTATAATAAGGCTTTTCGATGTATCTCGAAAGAGTAATGAATGCTCACAAGAGACAAGATACATCGAAATTAAACACATAATTGGGAAAAAAATATTATTATTATTATTATTATTTCTTTTATTTACTATTATCCACATACTTATTTTTTCCTTTTTTGTCATATTATTACACATTCTGTTTACTTTTGTGCCTTTATTCCGGGAAATTTTTCATTATTATTATGATTATTTGGTAGCACTCCGATGGAGTATAAAGGAATAAAGCAGAAGGACAAATACAAGTAATCATGATATTGATGGCTTAAATAATAAGTCTTTTAAAAGGCCTTATAATAAAGTTCTTGATAAAGCTAGCACTAAATGGTAAAACTAGTCAGAAACTCATTTCCAATTACTGTATTGCAAAGGCTTTAGCAACTTCATTTTAAAAGGTGTTTGTAGTAAATACAAGAGTCTTTACAATGGCGGAATGTGCAGTCATATAACACTAGTCTGCAAATTTAAAAAAATTTTCGAGCCCCGACACTATTTCAGCTGATTCTTATGTAAAGTGACCTCCTGAATACGAATATAACCTTCGTTTTCCCCATCATTTTCGGGGGATGCCCCCCATCCCATTTTTATCATTTTTCGATAGGTTTAGACGGTAGAAAAGGTTTATTTCAGCCTTTAAAATTCTTCTAAGGGGCTAGAGGGCTGAAAAGTTCTAAAACATGAACATTTATAGCAGGGGGTTACATAAGGGGGAATTACCCCTTTTAATTGTTTAAAAAATCATTAAAATTTGATCGATTTTAGAAAAAATAACGAAAACTAACGAGAAAATATAGCAAGAAAATAGCGAAAAAAAATGTTAAATTAATCAAATTTTAATGATTTTTTAAACAGTTAAAGGGGGTAGGTAATTCACCCCCTAACGTACCTCCCTACTATACATGGTCGAAAAAATAATAAAATTGGGTTGGGGGCATCCCCCGAAAACGGTAAGTGATGAGGAAAAACGGAAATCATATTCGGATTTAGGAGGTCATTTTACGTAAGAATCAGCCAAAACTGAGTCGGGGCCTTTTTTCATGCCGACCAGTGTAATTTGAGGAGCAGTGGTGTGGGTAATTGATTCCGAAGAGATATTGCTGTATGTAGAAAATGTCCGAGGTCAGGTTAGATTAGCGAGGTTAACAAAATACCTGTGCGCTTTATGGGTCGGCCTAGAGCCAGGTGCTAGACAACATGGAGAAGATGGGTTCAAGTGGCTTGGGTATACCATGGAGTACATGCAGCTGAAGGCGGAAGATCGCGATCGCTGGAGATCCTCCATAGGGCTGCTGCCCCTGCTACCCTAACAGATAAGAGGGTATTGTTCTTCAAGTTGACCAGTTAGGACTTCGATGTTTATCGAATATAATTGCACAAAATGCTCACACACGTAAAGAAGATACCATCAACAAAAACTTTTTCAGCTAACTGGATTGCTTTACACCTTGAGCAACAAGTTTTCTATCTATATAGAGGGTGAGTCAAAAGTCTGTTACCCCCTTCCTATCTTGGATACAATGTAGTTATGCAAATTCCAATACATGGAATGAATAGGAACTTCACGGTGCTCTATCTGACCGAGGACCTTTCATCATTTCTAATCTGCAAATTAGGACACTCCCAAATTCTATCTCGAAAACCGTAAGAGATACACAAATAATTCCAACTGCATATTTGTTCAATAGCAAATTCCAAACAAAACAAAACAAAGTTCACAGAAACCCGATGAGCGGATCACCCACAATCCTCATTACAAGCTCTACAACAGGACAACTGGCTCTTCTACTGTTTGCTGCTTATAAACAGTCACCTGATACAAATTCTTTCCATCAATCCAGACAGTGTACAATGTGATGTCCACTTGCACCATAGCATAATTCCGCACGACATTTCAACACTGCCTGGTTGTTGCATGATAATTTTGCCTCACCCCACTAAAGCAGAGGACCATGTTGAGCCTTTCCTGGTTAGTTTACTGTCCCATCTTGCTATGGTCTGATATTTTCTCAGCTTCAATATGCCTTATTATACCAATTGCACAAGAAACTGCTGACTTTATGGTAAATTTTGGAACTTTCCACCACAGGATGGGGATAGTGCATGAATTAATTTGCATGCTTGGCAAATGGTATTCAGAAGAATAAAACCATTCGGTGGTTATGCCAAGACTTGAACCCAGGATCTTTGGACTCTGTTGCTCTTGCTTCCTCCTATAGCCAATCATCCCTTGCCTCAATCTGGACAGTGTGACATTCGTCAATTACAACGATTTGTAACTTCTTCGTCTATCCC
>JAHWFO010030526.1:383340-403960 GCA_023313115.1 Rhysida immarginata | reverse complement strand
TATTGATAAAAAATCGATATTCATGGCTATGGCAGGGCATATTAATGAGAAATATCCCATGACCAACAATGCAAGAGAAAGTTATTGCAACAATAAGTATCAAAAATGGTATCAACACGCAATTCACAAACACTCTGCACGGACCAACAATATATATCTCATGACCAACAATGCAAATAAAAGTTTGTGCAATAATAGGTATCAACAATGGTGTCAACACGCAATGCACCAACACTATGCAAGGATCAACAATATATGTCTCATGACCAACAATGCAAGGCAATGTTTGTGCAATATAGAATTCAATGCATAGAATCCCTGTTATTCAGGCTTTTCTTAGAAAAGAGAATTCTTAGTACTTAACAATTTCTTGAAAATCTTTAAGAATGATCAGTAACTGTAGATGATGAGTTAGCAGATTACTGACAAAGAGTGAAAGACGATAGAGGAAGCACTCCTTTAGCTCTGTGCTGTATTGAGCAAATGGTAAGCAAGTAAATAGAAGAATCGGCGACCGCTGGACTACACAAAGTAATTTTTGCTTCAAGACATCGAAAGAAGAAAGGAAATTGCAACAACATCAAGTGTACATCTAAACTAAGATTACGTGAGTAAAAAATTATTTAGACTAGAAGGCATCCTTAGAGAGGTCCATCCATTGTGAGCCTTTAAAAATTTTTTTTTCGGTACATCAAGTCCCGGTATATCACCTAGAATGGATTTTTTCAGTGAAGAGGTAAATTCCTGTCTTTCGGAATTTTTTTAGAATGGATAGTCCCTTCGCTCTATATTGTAGTGATTGAGTTATTATTTAACCAATTCGGAGGTTTAATTTAGCTTTTTGTCGTTGTTCTGTTTACCTACAAGCGTAATTATCCCGGGCAACGCCGGGTTCTCTGCTAGTCCTTAATATAAAGCGCCTCTTTAATTAATCTATTTATATAATTACTTTCTTGATCCAGGATTGTAATATTATCCCAACCAGGGGTATCCTCCGTAGCATTACAATGACGTGCCATCGCATTGGTACAATCATAATTTTTATAGCTCTATTATGTTCAGATATTCTTGCTTTTAAGAATCTTGATGACTGACCTATGTAGTTAATATCGCAATTTTTACAGTCTATTTTCTATACAATGTATTATGTATTGAATGTATTACAATTATATTTCACTTTTCGGCCTGAGAAATCATTAATTTATTTTGTTTTAAAAATTATTCAAGTAATTTTACTTCTTTCTCTAAATGGAATTCATAATAATGAGAGTTGCCTTCTATCAACGTTTTTATGCATTCCTTCCGTAATTTCTTTCTTCTGTCTTGATAAATGGTTCTAAAATATTTTCCACTTCTTTTTTTTATGCACTCTACTTTCTGAAACAAAAAAATGCAAATTTTATCCCTTTTTCCAATAATTTAATCCATTTCTCTGGGATATTAACATGTGATAAGTTGATAAACATATTAGCTAGAGTCTTATTTGTTGTTAGATTTTGTTATAAATTTTTGGTTAGCTAGAGTCACATTAGCTATTAGCGAATTGGCGGTAGCGACTTTTCCGTTATAACATTTCGAATTATGACTGTAAGTTATATCGGCAAACTCTAACTCTAAGGAAAAACTCTGAATTAGACTTATGTTTTTGGCATAAGTCAGCCAATCAAAAATTAGTTCTTATACTTGACGCATGCGCACTGCGCGATCAGAATTCTTCCCTTCCCACCTAGTGCACATGATTGGTGAACGGTCATGCGCACTAGGCGCTAGAGCCTGCTGGCTGTAAGCCAAGCTGTAAGTTATAAAGTGAAACGGACAGCCCGCCGCAAAGTAGTTTTCCGTTATAATTTTACGATATATAAAACATACCGGAAAACTCATAATTATAACGGAAAAATCGCTACCGCAAACTCGCTATTATTATTAGCTATTGTGTTATGTTATTTTTTCAGGCACATCTAGTTGAATTTTATTATAATACATGTAATAACTAGCAGATATACCCGGCGTGGCTCGGGCACTTTTTTGATGAAATTTTCCAATATCTGTCTGGGAATATACAGTAAAAAGTAACTCACGAAAAAGCTTAGAATTTAAACAGTAAATATTCATATAGAAAATCTTTTAAAATGCTTCTAATGGATGGCTCTGCCATATATTTGCACACCAAAACCAGGGAAATCGAGCAGGAATTGAGTATAAAGCATATAGATAGGACAGTCTCTTTCGAGGAGGCAGAGATACACGTGTTTCTCTTCAGTTCCCAAACATATATTCAGATGACTGGTGAAAGTTTGTGAGTTTGAAACCCTGTACGCATATTTTATAAAATATTTTGTATTTTATTTTTCTGTGGATCTATTCTGATTAAATTAAACTATGTATCAGTATAAATCTGCTACAGTAAATGTCTTCTAATATTTTTCTGCGTATATACTATATATGTATCGTTACCACCAAAAGACAAGGCCTGAGCGCGGAAACGTCATACATTGTTACGTCATCCTTAGAAGGACTAATTTAAGACTTATTATTGGTAACAATGCGATTAACAATACCCATCCCCTAAGGATGGTATAACAATGTATGATGTTTCCGCGCTCAGGCCTGTTTCCTTCTTGGATTTTTTCGTTTGTTGGGAACATCGTTGCTTGGCGTTTCCCTGGAGCTATCTGTTGAGCGCTTCGTTAGTTTAGCGTTATAACTCCATCATAACCTTGACTTCGGGTCAATTTGACCTGCCTAAAACCTTTCAAGGGTCAACCTGAATTACCATGCAAAATTTCATCAAGATTGGTCCAGCCATTTTAGAATACATATCGAACAGGCAGGCATACAGAGAATTTTTTATATATAGATTTACGATTTCTTCTTTTACACCTAAATTTTTTCATGTAAAAAAACAATAATTATAGTAAATTCAATAGAAAAATATATTGAATACACTGAAAAATATATAAAAGACAAACAAATTTTCCAAGAAGAGAAAAAGGATAAATTTAATTATTTCCAGCGAACTTACACTGAGTTAGCAAAACTCATGGGATATCAAGCACATTGATTGATGGGCATGGCTCACGAATTCACAGGGGTAACGGATTCTGGGAATGGACCATTAGACGTTGTGGGAAGAGCTTGGATAAGTGATTAATCAGAAATGGCACGTCGTCGCGAGTTGACGTCCTTTGAACAGGGTATGATAGTAGGTGCCCGACGCATGGGATGTTCCATTTCGGCAGTGGTGCAGGAATTTGGCTTTCCCCGCTCAACTGTCTCCGGGGTGTATCGGGAATGGCTGGATGAAGGCATCACAGTCCACAACAGGCACCATACCGGGCGTCCAGCTGCCCTGAATAATCGTGACCGGTGACGCCTGGGACGAATGATTCAGAGAGACAGGAGCGCAATAGTGCAGCAAATCACAGACCAGTTCAATACTGGCCGCACTAGAAACGTCTCTCGGTGGACAATCCGTCGGAATCTGCATGCCCTCGGGTTTGGCAACCGTCGCCCTACACGGGTGCCAATGCTTACCCAGCGTCATTTGCCACCAACCATCTTGGCTGGACTCTGCAACAGTGGCGTAACGTCATATGGTCAGATGAGTCACGATATCAACTGTACCACGCTGATGGGAGGCACCGTGTGTGGCTCAGACCTCACGTAACGATGGATCCCGCATGCCAACAGGTGGTGGTGCAGGGTGGTGGGGCGTCAGTGATGGTTTGGGGTGCATTTTCCTGGTTTGGATTGGGTCCTCTGGTTATCCTGGACCAAACGTTGAATGGTCCACGGTATCGTCAACTCATCGGACACCATCTGCACCCGTTTATGACATTTCAACACCCTGACGACGTAGCAGTCTTTCAAGATGACAATGCTCCACCACATCGCTCCAATGTCGTCCGCGAATGGTTCGAGGAGCATGCAGGAGAGGTCCAACGACTGAGCTGGCCAGCCCGGAGCCCTGACAGGAATCCCATCGAGCATATCTGGAATGCTGTTGAAGTCAGGCTCCGGGCACTGGATCATCCGCCCACGAACGGGCAGCAACTATCTTCGGCTCTGCAGACTATCTGGTGTCAACTGCCTCCAGAAGTGTACCAGGGACTTGCAGACTCACTACCACGCCGTATTGCTGCACTCCACAGGGCCAGAGGTGGCCCGACCAGATATTAAGTAACTATCCCATGAGTTTTGCTAACTCAGTGTATATAAAAGAACAAACATGGAAAAACATGGAATAATCGATACAGAAACAAACATTAAATTAAGACCAAGACTGTCATTACCTAATAAATTTTACTCCGTAATAAAAATCCATAAAGAAAATATGCCTCTAGGACCACTTATGTGTACATATAATGCTGCCAAATATAAAGTGAGAAGATTTCTATCAATGTTTGATAAACTGATGTTCCCTGAGCTCCGATTGGTTATTTTTATAATTTTTATAGTTGCCATTATCTGGATGGGAGAGTATGAAGAGGGTATCAATTCTTTGATCTGATGACGAACTCGCAATAAGTTCGAAAACGTTAATCATCTAAGGCTTGACATTATTGTTATGCTATATTTTTATCAATGACTGACTTCGTCCACACGAGATTTTCTTCTGAGACCTTCATGTGTACATTATTCTATCGAAATCAAGTCCGCCAACTTCTTAATTCTCTACGAACAATTTAATGGATAGTTAAGCAGATTTTTGTCCACAGACTTTTTAGATAAGTGCTTTTTCTTTCATCAATTTTTCGAACTTAATATCATTGTCATTTTAAAATGGTGATATTAGTGTTGCATGATGTTTTTTTAATTGGTCACAGTTGATTGAACATACATTTTTAATTCCAATATAAATTTATGTTTTTATTTTTAACAATTTTAAGCTTAACTTGTAAGATTAGATTTTGTTAATTTTTCGATAGAATTTTAAATCAGTTATTGTAAGTTATAATAATTTATCTTTATTTTAATTATTTAAAAACCTAATCTAACCTAACCTAACCTAACCTAAACTAAACTAAACTAACCTCTCCAATTTCGTTGAAGATTAAATTGATTTATAAGTTAATGATCATTAGATAGACTCTTCAACGTATAAAATATTTATCTCTTGTTATCTGTCTGAGAAAAATTTATTTATTTATTATTTTCTCTTTCCACACTTCAAAGGATGATGCATTTAAAGGTTTATCCAATATACAAAGAGAAGAGCGGGCGACCACATGGGGAATTTGTATTTCTTATAACATAGGTAATTAATTAGAAAAAGTATATAAAAGTGTCCCGGAACTTCATGTTCAAACTTGGAGGGGAGGTAAAGAACATCGTTAGGAACCATAATTACATAGGAAAGCCTGGGCGGAAATCGTTGGATGGCGATTTAAATGAGCTCTCAAGGTCGTGTACTGCGTGCGATCAACATGAATCGTTTCACAAACAAATGCGTGCATCCATGCCAATGGGCGCAGTTACAAACAACTCATGTGATGCTTGTAAGTCATACATTGTACTTTTTGTTGTGTTACAAAGCTTTCTGCATTGTGGCCTTACTGTGTCATTTTGCTTCATCACGTGAGGGTGACGTTTCCTAATGATGTTCTCTGCCTCCTCTCCAAGTTTGTACACGAAGTTCCGGGACACTCTGAATATTAAATAAGTATATTTGTTAAAATTTTAAATTGCTCAGAGACAATTTTGAATAAATATAAGATTATTTGCAAAATTCCTACTTACTGCAGCTGATAAGAAGATTAAGAGGAAACCACCAATGCACACAAAGAGGAAACCATCAATGACCCAGATGTACATTTCGCAGCTAAGCCTTCTTCCTAAGTGAGTGTTGAAGGAGGCTTAGCTAAAAACGCTAATGGATATTGAAACATGAAGGTTGACAAGAGAATTAGGAACACCTTAACTGATCTTAAAAAAACTGTTATATACGAGGGTCAGTCAAATGAAAACCGGAAATATTTTTTAAAGCTCTTTTATTACAGATAGAGTTGGAACAAGTACACTATTTATCAATGTAGTCCCTCTGTTCTTCGATCCATTTCTGCCACCGAGTCGGGAGGGCATGGATACCTCTGGAAAAAAATCTCTTGGCTGCGCGTGCAGCCAATAATGCACAGCGTATTTCACCTCCGTGTCGGTCGCGAACATGTGGCCACCTAAGAAGTCCTTTAGTGAGCCAAAGATGTGGAAGTCGGAGGGCGCTAGGTCGGGGGAGGCAGTCCAGACGCAAGTCCTGGATAGTCATAACGGTCGCACGAGCCGTACGAGGTCGCGTGTTCTCATGAGAACACCTGTTGAGAGGAGTCCACGGCGCTTGGTACGTATAGCAGGTTTGAGAATGTCACGCACCAATTCAGTATAGGTGGCACTGATCACCGTCTTGCCCTTATCCATGTAATGTTCCACTATGGGATCCTTGCGGTCACCTTTCCTGTGGATAATCTTTAAGACGACAACCTCTTGTCCACAATTGGATTTTATTCCGCATATACGTATTTCGAACTCTGAAATCATTATTCAATGCCAAGTAAGTATTTGGTAAAGTTAACAACAGTTTAAGAAGGAAGGAGGTGACCATTCGACCAATGGGGAACACTGTGATGCAGTGACTAATGGTAATAATGGGACACCTCTTTTTACAAAAAACGCGGACCTAGGAGAAATACTCCCAAGGAACCACGTTGGGGAAAATACAATAAAAAGTACAAATACAAAATCATATAAAATTACATATTAGACAAAAGACTCAAAAATTGAAAACAAATAACCATACAAACTCAAGTAAAAAAACCATATTAATCTATCTATATAAAAAAGGATGTTTGTTTGTTTGTGGGTTTGTTTGTTTGTTTTTTATAAAAATCTACAGTTTTATTCCGATCTTGATAAAATTTCGCATACATGACCTTCAAAGCATGAGGAATGTCACTGTCTACCTCAGATTTCAAAAAATAATAATTATTGATAAAAAATCGATATTCATGGTTATAGCAGGGCATATTAATGAGAAATATCTCATGACCAACAATGTGACCAGACAAAGTTTTTGCAACAATGGTATCAACACGCAATTCACAAACCTCTGCACGGACCAACATTATATATCTCATGACCAACAATGAAAGGAAAAGTTTGTGCAATAATAGGTATCAACAGTGGTGTCAACACGCAATGCACCAACACTATGCAAGGATCAAAAATATATGTCTCATGACCAAAAATGCAAGGCAAAGATTGTGCAATATAGAAGTCAATGCATAAAATTCTTGTTATTCAGGATTTTCTTAGAAAAGAGAATTCTTAGTACTTAAAATTTCTTGAAAATCTTTAAATATGATCAGCCAGTGGATATAATGAGTTAGCAGACTATTGAGAAAGAGTGGAAGACGATAGAGGAAGCCCTCTTTTAGCTCCGTGCTGTATTGATCAAATGGTAAGCAAGAGGTCCATCTTTAATTTAGTTTTTAGAGGTTGTTTTGTTTACCTACAAGCGTAATTATCCCGAGCAACGCCGGGTCCTCTGCTAGTCTTCTATTCATATAAAGAAGGATGTTTTTTTGTTTGTTTGTTTGTTTGTTTGTGGGTTTGTTCGTTTGTTTGTTTGTTTTTTATACAAATCTACAGTTTTATTCCGATCTTGATAAAATTTCGCATACATGACCTTCAAAGCATGAGGAAGGTCACTGTCAACCTCAGATTTCGAAAAAATAATAATTATTGATAAAAAATTGATATTCATAGTTATGGCAGGGCATATTAATGAGAAATATCTCATGACCAACAATGCAAGACAAAGTTTTTGCAACAATAAGTAACAACAATGGTATCAACACGCAATTCACAAACACTCTGCACGGACCAACAATATATATCTCATGACCAACAATGCAAATAAAAGTTAGTGCAACAATAGGTATCAACAATGGTGTCAACACGCAATGCACCAACACTATGCAAGGATCAACAATATATGTCTTATGACCAACATTTTCTTGAAAATGATCAGTAACTGGAGATAATGAGTTAGCAGACTATTGAGAAAGAGTGAAAGACGATAGAGGAAGCACTCCTTTAGCTCCGTGCTGTATTGAGCAAATGGTAAGCAAGTAAATAGAAGAATTGGCGACCGCTAGACTACACAAAGTGATGAATGGCCAATTTTTCCTTCAGGACATCGAAAGAAGAAAGGAAATTGCAACAACATCAAGTGTACATCTAAAGTAAGATTACGTGAGTAAAAAATTATTTAGACTAGAAGGCATCCTTGGAGAGGTCCATCCATTGTGAGCCTTTAAAAATTTTTTTTTCGGTACATCAAGTCCCGGTATATCACCTAGAATGGATTTTTTCAGTGAAGAGGTAAATTCCTGTCTTTCGGATTTTTCTTAGAATGGATAGTCCCTTCGCTCTATATTGTAGTGATTGAGTTATTATTTAACCAATTTGGAAGCTTAATTTAGCCTTTTGAGGTTGTTCGGTTTACCAACAAGCATAATTATGCCGGGCAACGCCGGGTCCTGTGCTAGTCATTAAAAAGAACGAAAAGGACAAAGAAAATTATCGTGACGTTTTAATCAATTGTATTAAAGTAGAATCTCCGATCGGGCCTGTTGTTACATTCAACAGTGTGTTCGGGTCCTTCTTTGCAATTTCCAGTGTTTCATACGCGTCCAGTGCATTTCTGTTACTAACATGTCTTAACAGTTTGCAATCCTTTAACAGAATGTCGTGTCCCGTCTCCAACATGTGTCTAGCGACTGCAGATCTATATGGGCGTCCAAACCTGGCGTGGGCCATGTGTTCCTTAAACCTCGTTGTCACATTCCTGCACGTGGTTCATCGGTATACTTTCGGACATTTGCCACAAGCGATCTCGTATATCCCAGACTGGGACAGCGGTAGAGTGTTGTCCTTGGGGTTCCCCAAGAGGTTTCTCAAGACATTAGGGTTTTTGTACGCTAAAGTCAAATTAGCCTCTTTGAAAATAGTTCGCAGCCCGGCAGACAGTGCTTTGTTATACGAGATGGGAATCCTGGGCGTTGGAGTTCTTTTGTCGTTGAGGGTAGTGGAATCCCTGAACAGTTTGGTGAATCTTCTCCTTCGTACCAAATCACGGATTAACCCAGGATCATAGCCATTGCACCTCGCTATGTTTTGTATGCGCCTAATCTCATTAGAAAACGTGGCCTTCGACAAAGCAATATTCAGGGCTGTGTCCACCATGAAAATGAAGGCCAAAGTTTATGACTCCAACAGTGATTGGATTCTATATGGATGTATACGTCCGTGTGGGAGGGTTTTCTACGGATGTCGAACTCTAATCTGTTGTTATTCCGAATTATCTTCAGATACAAGAAAGGTATTGAATTGTTCTCCTCATATTCAGCCGTGAATTGTATCGAGTTATAAAAGCCATTGATACATTCGAGAAACACTTGGACACACATCTTACTGGGATCAATGATGGCAAACAAATCATCAACGTATCGATACCATACTTCCGGAAAATATTCGCCAGAGGAAGCGAGTTTTGCTTCAAACTTCCTCATGAGGATCTCTTCAAGTATAGGGCTCAGGCAACTCCCCATTGGAGTTCCAGAAGACATCCGATAAAATTCACCATTATATGGCAGAAAGTTGTTGTTTACGCAAAGTTTGCAAAGGGTCACAACGTCAGTAACCAAATCGTGTCCTACCTTATTGTCCAACAATACTGTATTGAGGAAGTCCAAGGTCTCCTGCATAGGTAGATTGGGAAACAAAGAAGTTACGTCGAAAGAAACCACAATACAGCTATCTGATAGTGTAACATCCTTCAATTTGCCAACTAGCTGTGTACTATTCTTGACTGACAAATCCAGTTGGTCGATGTCTAGTTTGGCCAAGTAGCTAGCTAAATACTTTCCTAGTTCGTATGTTGGAGCCGAGATGTTAGAAATAATAGGTGGGAATTGGTTCCCCGGTTATTGTGCCGCTGCTGAATTTCTTACACGATTCGTACCACTGAATCTGCGATACACATACAGCACCATACTGTGCCAACATGCAATGATGGATTTCTATTGGCAGAAATGCCTTCACTGTGTAAGAAACGGATCACTCCAAGCTGCTCACAGAGGTGCATTCTTACAGAGGGGCCTCCATATTGGAAACGCCCGTATGGCGTCGCTGGGTCACGTGGGGACGCGGACCAATACCATTTGATGGCGGGAGAGTCCACATGCATGTATACCGGGTCTGATCGTAATGGGAGCGGTTTTCGATTTTCTACAGCGATTTTCCGGTATTCATTTGATTCAGACTCGTATTACATTTACTGATAGTAGATAAAGAAGAATACTTCGAAAGGGAACGGTTATTAGAAGCCTATAAGAAAAGCTGAAGAAAAACCCTCTTCCCAGTCTCCACAACAAAACGGAGGACTGCATCAACGCCTGTAGGTATATTTTTAAAGATATATCCCCATGCCAACTGTTACCTATTAACCAGATCGTCCCGAGAATATATTGTCTTCCTAAAACTCATAAAACGGGAACAAATGGAGACATATTGTAGAATGTATTGATTCCCTACCCACAAATTATGAAAGTTTATGCTTCGACTTGCTATAGTGAAATGACTTTTGTATTTTGTGCTTGAGTACCCCCCAGGGGTAACCCCCCCACCCCAAACTTTTTAAGACTTTATTTTTTTGACCATAGAGTGCATGATCATGGCAGCTGCAGATGGGCTTTTATCCCTTCAGTGAATTTATGAAGCGGCTCTATGCCAAAACTGTATCCTCATTGTGTTGATCTTGCAGAAGCTTGAAAGAAGTTAAGAATGCTCTGCAGACAATGTAATATCATTGAGCGCATCAAATATGGGGAGTTTGTAAAAGTTGAAAATACCACTATCCACCTTTACAATGCCAACCCTGGTTTGGTTTGGTTTATTAGAAATTTTGGCGTCGACTACTAAGGTCATTTTGCGCCTTTTACACAAGTTATATCTGTACGCAGTCCAGGACGAACACAAACATCCATGCCCACGGCGGGATTCCAACCCACGATCAGGCGGACTCGAGAACTAGAAAGCCTACGCCCTAGCCCTCTCGGCCACCTGACCGGCCCTCACAGACGGGGTATATACGAAATTTTATATCGGTGTTTGGGGATGTACTCGGAATTTTTCATACCGAGCATTCTGAGACCCCCTGGCTCGAGAATGGTGACATATTTTGATATGCGACTGGAGAGAGATATTCCATACTCTCTTATGGTCCTATGGGGAACGTATTTTCGACGCAATGATCTTGGAACCGCAAAAAGTCTTCTCATGTCAAGAGAGATTGCCCTCTCTTGAAGAAATGCGAGATCTGCTCTCACATTGGACAGATATCTTTGCTGCCCAGAGAAGGCTTTCATTGCATCAGCAATTATTCCGTCATTGCATCAGCAAATGCCATCCCTGCATTCACTGTTGAAGACAGCACAACTTCCAACATCGGCGCCGGGATAGATGATCCGAACTCTACCTCGAGAGCCACAGGATGCCACTTTACCTCCACCTTCTAAGCCACAGGATGTCATCCCACATCCGAAGCCATCCAGTGACATCATGACGGTCAAGGATGTCAGCTCTGCAAAGGACAACTTGGATGCCTCCCTCTGCTTTAAAACGGCATTTTTGATGGAGGAATTTCCACGTTTTCTTTCGCCATCGCATTCCTCACAGCCTAAGGCTAAAAGCCCTCGTAAAACGGCCCTGCGCCATTGATGCATAAAGGACGGGAAGATGTCATCATCAGAGTATGATAGCAGAAAAAGTCGCCATCACACTGCTATTCTCATCACACATGCTAGCCAATTCCCACAAAATCTAAGCCCTCTTTATAAGCTCCGACCCAACAACCTCCATTGGATCCAGGCCAGCTTCCTGCATCTTTCAATGCTCCCGATTAAGATCCTATCATTGAACATTCGATCCCTTGGTTCCAACTGTAAGCCTTTGGTATGGTTAGCGTTTATTGCTATATATATGTGCCGGACATCATGATGTTTCATGAGGTTAAATTAGCTCTATCTCAACAGTGTTATAACCTCCCCAGCCTTCGTAGTCGTTCCCCCAATGGCCAGTTCCTTATTAACTCTTCCTTCCCGTAAGGCCTAGGGGTAGCTATCATCGTCCTCAATTCTTCTATGCAGGTAAAGAACGTGATGTATCTCATCATCTGCTGTCAACATCCGACTGCTTAATGTGTCTGCTCCTTGAGATTCAGTAGATAAAGAAACATTTTTAGTGACATGCACAGTTTCTTGTGCTCGTTATTCGCTGTAGTGATTGCTGGTGACTTTAATTGCCACCAGATGATAACAATATCATTTCATCTGTCAGGTGCTTCGTTTGTGTAAGCAAAACGCATTATTCGACACTCCATGAATATTCACTCTGGGTTCGCATACCATCTAGGACCCAAAATGTCATCATGACAAAGACCTTTTTCTTGTTGATAATGCGTTTGCTGGCTCCCCTGGTTCAATGGAGGTTATTCCATGTTCTTTCTCTGACTGCAGTTCCATTATGTGGTCCTCGCATCCTCCAATTCCAGCATCATCTGCAGAAACTTTTCAACATGGCAACTGGTTCATGAAGGTTTCTTTACTAGACAGCAGAACACATGGGATCATTCGCTCAATTTATGGAAAGCCAGACGTGGAAGATTTGGATCATTCGCTCAATTTCAGGAAGATTTGGATTGATGCTGCCAGACGTGGTCGTCGTTAGCTTCTCATGCTTCAAGAGATCTTGAGACTCCTCCATAAGACGAATTTGCTGACGAGGGTAGACGTCAGACAGGTGAAAAGTGAGGTCAACGCTTTAATGTTCTGCAAAACTTGCCTGAACAGCTGAATTCAGGTATATTTCATCGGCAGAATTTTCAGAAGACAGACGTTGAACAAATGCCAAGTGATGTTCCCACTTGGTGATAGAAAGCGGGATAGTGGATTCAGATTCAGAAATCCTATCAGCATTGCATTTTCACTTTTCATCATTCTTCAACCACCCAATCTTCCCATCATATGCTATAAAGAGTTGCATAGAGGCACTTCGACCTTATTCCAAGGTTAATTATGCCTTCATTGCACGAAGACGAAGTTCCTATCAGCGGATGGTCGTCTACAGTCCACCCCCGCGTAGATGGCTTCCCGTATGCCGAATATTATGATATGGAAACTTCTTGGGCCTTTCCTGGTGCAAGTGCTCAATTCTTTCTTAGCAAATTCTTCCTCCATCACCCCAGAATTCATAGTGATGAAAAATCATCTTTTTCCTCAAGGTTCCAGACGTAGACCGTTTAACCCAATGGAGACCAATAACCCTACCGAGCGCGGATTATAAGTTCTTTAGTAGAGTATTCAACAAAGATTCAAGTTATACGCCGACAAGTACTTCGATCCCAGTCAATCCTACTCCATTCCATCTCGCAGGATAACCATTCGGTCCGTCATGTAGGAATCTCGTGTTCGAAAACAGCCCCTTGTTGTGTAAAGCCTTGACCGAGAAAAGGCCTTTGGTAAGGTTAACCACGTGTTCCTTTTTGATGTGTTTCTCTTCTTCTTCGACCACATCATATGTGGTGATAATTAGTTCATTATCGTCTAACTTGGAACTCTTGAACGGTGTCAGGCAGGAGCGTCATCTGTCTTCCCTCCTGTACTTCTTCTACATTGAAATACCTAAATCGTCACCCATATCTTTGGTTTATGATCTTAAAGCTGCGTTGATCGCCATCAAGACGCTTGGTTACGCAGACGACATCGTAGTTTTTGCGTCTGATGTATACTGGCGGAAAAAAAATCCCAACACCACGAAGGACTCGTGCTAAATGAATGAAATTTGGACAGTATATTCAGCTATGGTATTTATTCAATTGATTCAAGTTTCAAGGTTACAACTTATAGGGGGCGCCACCAGTGCCACCCTGTACATGCAAATGAGACATTCAAATGGCAGATATAAAGGAGATCAGACGCGCGTCTGTGTCACTTCAGACACTTATGGACGTGTGTGATAGAGTACGTAAAACATGCCTCGAAGGCGACTGCGACGTGCATATGGGCAGCTAACCCAATTCGAACGAGGACGTGTAGTGGGCCTTCGAGAGGGTGGACTTTCGTTCCGTGCTATTGCAGAACGCATGGGTCGAGACGTTGCCACTGTGTACAACTGTTGGCAGCAATGGTCCATAGAGGGCAGGATTACCAGGAGATCAGGATCTGGACGACCCCCAGCCACTGGAGACAGGGTTGACCGGCGCATCTGTAGGATGGTGGTGGCAAACCGGACAGCATCTGCAGTGGACATTCGGGCTGCTGTGGCACCCAACGTCACTCCACGCACAATTCGGAACCGTCTCCTGGCCAGGAATCTCCACTCCAGGCGCCCTGTGGCATGTTTGCCTCTTACCCCTCAACACCGTGCGGCACGTCTTCAGTGGTGTCAAGCCAGAGCGACTTGGAGGGCAGAATGGAGGTATGTGGTCTTCACGGATGAAAGTCGTTTCTGTCTGGGTCAGAGTGATGGTCGCACTAGAGTCAGGAGGAGGAGTGGGGAAGTCCTGTTACCGAGGTGTATCCGTTGTCGGCATACTGCCCCCACCCCTGGCGTTATGGTATGGGGAGGGATTTCCAACGACAGCAGGACCCCTGGTGGTTATCCCAGTCACTATGACGACAAATGTTTACATTCGTATGGTTGTTGAACCCATTGTGCTGCCATTCATGGCTGGTATGTCAGGGGGGGCTGTTCCAACAGGATAACGCTCGACCCCACGCTGCCGCTGCAACCCAACGTGCCCTTCAGGGTGTCCACATCCTATGATGGCCAGCACGATCACCAGATTTGTCGCCCATCGAGAACGTCTGGGACATGGCCGGACACCGTTTCAAGGCTCTTTCACAACCAGCAACAACTGTCGCTGATCTGACCATCCAGATACAACAGGCATGGAATGCCATACCACAAAATGACATTCGGCAACTCTACGACCGTATGCATGCAGGTGTACAGGCCTGCATAGACCAGCGCGGCGACTACAGCGGGTACTAAAGTCCGTGCTTTTCACCATGTACAGGGTGGCGCTGGTGGCGCCCCCTTTAAGTTGTAACCTTGAAACTTGAATCAATTGAATAAATACCATAGCTGAATATACTGTCCAAATTTCATTCATCTAGCACAAGTCCTTCGTGGTGTTGGGATTTTTTTTCCGCCAGTGTATTACCCTGAATATCTATTAAAGAACTTTCGACCAGATTAGTGACTCGACGGGGAGCTCCATCAACCTCGTCAAGTCTAAGATCATTGGTATATGAAAGTGGACTAGCGACTATCTTTGAATTTTCTAATTAACATTGTGTGGCCAAGTGACTGTGTTAGGAGATATGATTTTTTTTCGTTTTTACCGAATATGGATTTTCTGCACTGGAAACAAGTGACTGTAAAGTGTGTTACGCCTTGACAGGAACTTTGGTTTATCCACCTCCATACTTGTCAAGGTACGGTTTCTTAACCTTCCTGTTCTGTTCGTTTTAGCCTTACAATTATGGTGTTCGGGTCAAAAATGACCCGCACTTACTTTTTTGCAAGATTTTTCACAGATTATTTTATGTATTACTAGCAAACCCGCGCCCGGCCTTGCCTGGGCTTTTTAAATCATGAAATAAAAATACAGTACAGGTAAATTTTAAAAAACATTTATTTAATGTCAAATAATTAATGGAAGTTTTTGGACTACACCTAAGTCTTGAGTACTTCCTTATAAACGACATTTAATGTTGTCGCATCTTTACTGCAAATGTATAAATTTCTAGGGTCGCTAACTCTAGAACAGGCAACATACAGTTGGCCATGTGAGAAACAATATTCTTGCAAATTTACTCCAGCTACTTTCAATTTAATTGATTTTTCTATTTGATTTTGAACCTCAACATTTTAAACTTTAATAAACAATTAATTTTAATCGTTATCATTAAACAATGATTAAAAGCAATTTTTATATTATGTAGTAAGTTTTTCTGATCATTGCTTAAATTTTATGATGTTTATGCAATAATAGTGGACTTTAATTTAATCATTTTTAAACATCGTTTTGTGATATTCTGGAGAAATGTCACAATAAATTGATCACAGGACCAACGGCTTTACTTCCCTTCCGAAGAAAGTGCGTGATCTCAGAAGTTCCCCCCTAAAAATCTTCGTCATTCTCAGCCGGGATCGAACCTGCGTCCTCGGGCATCAATTGACAATAAATTGATAATAATTTATGTAAACGGATTTAATTATACCGTTATCCAACAAATCGACATTTTAAATTATTATATAGATAATTCTAGTTCTCTATTATTATTATTTTTCATCTTAAAATACTTGAGGAAAAGTTTAGTCGGTAAGTAGAAAACTTAAATTAATCCATAATGAGCGATTGAATTTCTCCCCACTACAGTGTTCCCAGTGCCGCTCTGTCGGCCAGAGAAAAAAATGTCCAAAGCTCTTAACATAGGATTTTCCAACCTGTAGAGAAAAAGCCTTGGTATGAGAACGGTCGTAGGCTTAAGCCTAGAGCGTATCGAATACTTTATTTTCGAATAATTAAATAGACTATAGGTTTAATTTCGAATAATTAGAGATAGGCTACAGAAATAGATCAAATAAAAAAATACAAACCTTTTAATAAACTTTTAATATTTGATGTAAAATCCTTAGACAAATTCGGCACATGTTTTACCATCCATGAAAGAAACAGGATGGACAACTCCTATGAGTCGTGCGTGAGTATTTTTTCAGTGATGCCCTCTGGATTCTTAAGTGAACAATACCGAAAACGTTCGGTTTCGCTTCGCATGGTTTCTGTTTACACAGCTGCTAGAGGAGAAAAAAAGCATGGCAGCCTATCGCAAAAATATTACGTATTTCATTGAGTTCTTTTTAATTTTTTTGTGTTATATATTTTTTATTTTTTTATTGAATTAGTTTATTGAAATAAGATTAAGTTGTGGAGTTAGTGTATAGGTAAATTTTAAAAAACCTTTATTTAATGTCAAAAAATTAATGGAAGTTTTTGGACTACACCTAAGTCTTGAGTACTTCCTTATAAACGACATTTAATGTTGTTGCATCTTTACTGCAAATGTATAAATTTCTAGGATCGCTAACTCTAGAACAGGCAACATACAGTTGGCCATGTGAGAAACAATGTTCTTGCAAATTTACTCAGCTATTAAGATGAAGTAGAATTAGCTTATGTTTGGTCAAGAGATAGCGATAAGCGTTTCGATCGCCGATAACCATATGATGAGCAGCCATGTTGACGCATTTTGAGAGCAATTAACGTAAATAATTAATATAAAACCAATTTTTATGAATTAATACCTAGCCTACAAAGTTTCTACATAAATCCCCTAACAAACAAAACTTGTTTCATAAAAATCGATGCAGTAGTTCTTAAGGTTATCGAGCACATACACCGGGGAAGTGACTTAGATTTATACTATGTATAGAAGATAGATAGATAGAAGATAGATAGATAAATAGATAGATAGATAGATAGATAGATAGATAGATAGATAGATAGATTAAAACAATTACAATATTTCATAAATCATTTAAATTTACATTTTGTTGATCATACAAAACAATTTTAATAATATATAAATAAATTATACAAATAGACAAAAGTTATAGGCAGTTGGAAAACGATATGGGTAAAAAAAGACCCGAACAGAACAGGAAAGGTAAAAATTGTGAGTCATGTGAATATAATCTAGTATATAAAATAGAACAGAATCATGTGAATAGAATCTTGCATAGAATCTAGTATAAAAAAAACAAGATTTCAAAGAAAAGCACAATTACTGAAATGTTTTTTTGAACAAAATAAACAATGGGTCAAAAATGTCCCAAACATCATAAGTGTAAAAAAAATCCTTATATGATACAAAAATATTTATAAATTTTAATTAGTATAAAAATCAAACAAAATAAAATTTATTAAAAGACAAAAAAGATGATGGCTATTTATGAAAATAGACAAAAGTTATAGGCAGTTGAAAAAAAAATTGGGTCAAAAAAGACCCGAACAGAACAGGAAGGTTATGACTCACATTTTGCCATTTCTGACGTCAAAATGCCTATTCACCTCACCTTCAGGTAAAGATCTTGAAAGAGGGGGTAGTGCAATAATGTCATCTGATTCGAGCAGATTTTCTATTTACTCCCTTTCAGGGGGTACGCCAGACATCCGATGTTATCTTATCGGAGCCTTCTCCACCCACCCATTTCGGCGAACTTTGTGTTTTTGTATCTCCGTTTCTTTAAGGTGAATCGGCTACGTTTACTTCCTTCATTGCCAGTGACTATTAATTTATACCAATTGAAATTATACAGAGAATGTCATTGCCAACCCCCTGAGTTGCCAGCTTAATTTAATGTCATTTTTACCTGCACTATGCCAAATACGAGGGCGTATTGAAAAGTAATGCCTCCATGGCAGTAACTTTTTTATTTGTTAACCGATTTTCAAAATTCTTTTTGTATTTTATACTCACATTTGTCCTCTATGTAATGCACTATTCACTTTTCGACATAGTCCCCATCCCTTTCAACGCATTGCCCCAACGCGTAACTAGTTGGGTGAACCCGTCGGACAGGAATTCCGGAGTTGTTGTCGACACCAGGATTGAATGGCAGCGTTTACCTCGCCGTCAGAACTAACTCATGTCCCTTAAGGGGCTCTGTCTTCTTTGGGAAGCGGTGAAATTCTTTTAACTGCAAAGTCTTTCTTCTTTTAACTTCAGTCATTTATCTTTGAACTGTAGGCGCTGCAACGTTTCTGGTGTGTGGCGACTCGTATGCGGGCGGACGTTATCGTACTCCAGAAGAGGGTCCAAAGCTGCCAATCAATCCTAGTGTCGACAACAACTAGGGAATTCCTCTCCGTCGGGTTCACCCAACTAGTCACGCGTTGGCGCAATGCGTGGAAAAGGGTGGGGAACATGTCAAAAAGTGAATAGCGCAATACATAGAGGACAAATGTGTGTATAAAATACAAAAAGAATTTTGAAAATCGGTTAACAAAGAAAAAAGTTACAGCCATGCAGGCATTACTTTTCAATACGCCCTCGTAGATCCATAAACTCTGACCACCGACATCTTTCGTCTATACCCTGATTATCCGTGGACAGCCATTTTAAAGGTTAATAAATCAATTGCCTTTGAAAGAACCGTATTTAACTTCCAAAGGTAGCTGCTACACCACGGATTCTATATCCTTCAAAATCTTCACCAATAGAGGGTGATCAGCTCTGCAGGATGGCTGTTTTGGGGTGTAGTAGAGACTATAAAACATGTGTTTTTTGAGTGCATGTTCGCACAGGCCATCTGGGATCTCTGAAACAGCATTATGATATGGCATGTGTTTCCTACTAGTCAGTAGGGTTCCTGATGGATGATTCCATCAGTGATCATTTGAAGTTGGACCTAACAATTCCCATTATCTTCCTTAAAAAAGAACTGTGGCTTCCCAGTTAGACATTTCAAAAAAGGTAAATCCAACTTTCTCGATTGTATGGAAGAAAGGGGCTGCACAACGAAACCAGAAAACGCCCCCTCGCCTTCTTATGCTACAAGAGATACTGAGACGCCTCTGAAATTCCACACAACTTGAGGAATGTGCTGATGATATCCATAAAACGAAAAACAAAATCAATGCCCCGATGATTCCTAAAGCATCGGGTGCAGCCTTCAGAGTCAAACTCACCTGAGCCACTGACATCTGCCATATATCATCAGCAACTCTCGCAGAAGAACGGCTCTGAGACATCGCAAAGCGTAGCCATCACCCGGTGACAGGCAGTAGAACCAAAAAATCTGATTCTGGCATCATGTCATCATTGCATGCCCACTTTTCAAACGGGTCTTCAACCACCCGGTCTTTCCATCAGATGCCACGAAAGATTGGGTGGAGACACGGATGACGTGAGTGCGTTCATAACCAGACAGGTTTTCAAAGACAAAACCAAGTAGTTCCTGTTGGCGGGCAATCGTGTTCAATAAAAAGATGAGACCATTTTGGGTCTTTTCTTGAGTATTTTAGGACATCTTGGCATATAAAGAGTAAATAATGATAATGGTTATTGGTTTAGTAGCACGTGCCCTAATCATGCCATGAGTGAATATAACGTGTAAATAACAACAATAGTTATTCGTTTAGTAGCACGTGCCCTAATGGTGCAATATATTACGATATGCTACCATTTGGACCTTCAATACTAAGATATGGCATGAAATATATCAAGCAACTCGTAACAACGTGCCATGAGTGAATATAATGTGTAATTTATGATAGTGGTTATTGGTTTAATAGCATGTGTCCTATTGGTGCCATATGATACCATATGTTACCATTGGAACTTTCATTGCTAAGATATGGCATGTAATATATCAAACAACTGGTAACAACGTGCCATGATTGAATATAACGAGTAAATAATGATAGTGGATATTGGTTTAATAGCACGTGCCCTAATGGTGCCATTGTAACTTTCAATGCCTAGATATGACATGT
>JAHWFO010030526.1:335857-375465 GCA_023313115.1 Rhysida immarginata | reverse complement strand
GTTGGTACCATTTGACTAGCGAGGCCAACGAGAGAACGAGAGACAGGGCAGGGACTCAAATTTCACCTGACCATCGGGGTCCGAGCAACAATCCATCCTTATTTTAATAATCTTCTCCATCTTGGATTTAACAATCAGTGTTTTTTCGTTTGTTGGAAACATTGAATGATGGATTGTTGCTTGGACCCCGGTGATCAGGTGACTTTTGAGTGCCCTGGCTTGTCTCTCGTTGGCCTCGTGTGACTAGGGTGTGGACGTCATGAGACGTTGACCTTTAATTTCGATCGCAATTTTTTTCGAGAAAAACTGCCAAATTTGAGGTTCGACCCCAAACAAACGAACATTTGGGGGAAAAAATGGACAGATGACTAAAAAAACGGACTATCCTGTCAAAAAACGGACACCTGGCCACCCTAGGGCGAAAACACTCAAATGGAAGGGCAAACCTTCAACGCTGAATTCTACGAAGTTATTCTGAATCGCTTACTGCTGCGCATCCAACGTATTCGCTCACAGATGTACAGGAGTGGAAAGTGGAATCTGTTGCACGACAACGCCTGCCCGCATGCTGCGATCCGTGTACGTAACTTCTTGGCCCAACGCTGTGTAATTATTATCGCACATCCACCATACACGCCTGATCTGGGGCCTGCAGACTTCTTTTTGTTCCCTCGTCTCAAGGGGGTCCTGAAAGACACACGTTTTGCAGACTTACCACATTCGACGAACTGTGACATCTGTGCTTCGCTGATTCATTCCAGCAGTTTCATCAACGATGTCAAAAGTGTATTATATCCAACGGATGTTACTTTGAGGGTGAATAAAGGCATTTTGTTTCCATGTTTTGTTTTATTTGTTTTATGCTTCCATTCACCGAACATTTTAGATACACGTTGATAAAAATATTTCATATTACTTCAGAGACACACCATTATAAGGTACAATGCAACTTTTACATTACAAATATTCTTACTTTCTAAAATTTCCATCACTGGATGACTCGCATCATCTTCTACTACTATAAAACTGTACTATGCCACTGCATTGGCAACATCTCTGGTTTCCAAAACTGCATCAAGTTCTTGAAAATAATCACATGTTGCGGCATCTTCCCCACTCGTATTATTATGATGTTTGACCTATATAAATGAAAATTTCAGTTATTTCAGCACGCAAGGTCATTCATAAAAGAATACCATACGAGACAGTAGAGAGGGTGAATGAATTTTTTTTAAATCTTTACCAAAATTTCATTTTCATCACTGCAAGATGAAAAATGCAAGCAAAAATAAAGTTTTAACTGGCTTTTTTTATTTGCCTTGCACTATAGGCTTGCCAAGTTGGGTTAGGCTGAAATCCACATGTAACACCCTCCATGATAACCCCTCTCAATATGCATGCCTTGCCCGCCTATAATATATTACTATTCGCTATTGTCAACACAAATTCAGCACTGTATTTAATTCCTACCTTAAAGTAATCCTTCTTCAGATTTTTTTGCTTTAGTTTAATCTGTTCGGTAGTCCTGATGCAGCCACGCTCCTGCAAACGCTGTTTAAGAACATTGTATATTGTGATATTCCTTTTCATATCCCTCAATCCAGCTTGAGTATGTGGCTACTCCATTCTTCTATTAATATCTCTATTTCTGCTTTAGTCCAGCGGCAGTATTTTCCATTATTCGAATCTACTTTATTATTCATTGTTTCACAGACGAAGGAATTTTCCGCCATGTTTAATGAAGGATGAATTGTGCGGGTTATGACTCATTTGTCCTTGTTGTGACGTTAATAGCTAAGATGTTTTTCCCTAACCTTTTTTATCTATGATAAATATTCGGATTTTCTTTATAAGTGGGTTAATTTTCAATGGACATGCACGGATAACCTGGATATTAAAGTTGAGGAAGTAAAATAGCTGAGTTATTTCTATCAATGAACGCGTAGCATTTATCTTTCATTGTTTCAAAGACGAAGGGTCAATTGTTTGTAATAACTAAGATGTTTTTTTCTAACCTTTTTTATCTAGGTTAAATATCCGGGTTATCTTTATAACTGGGATCTTTTGCAAAGGACACTCATGGATAACCTGGATAATAAAGTTGAGGAAGTTAAATAATCGAGTTATTTCTGCCAGTGGACGCGTAGCATTACTGATCATTTTTAAAGATTTTGAAGAAATTGTTAAGTACTAAGAACTCTCTTTTCTAAGAAAAGCCTGAATACCAAGAATTCTATGGATTGTTACAATTTGAAGCTTATCCATATTGCATCATCATTTTATGTTCATTGTTATAATTCTTGAAAAGATTGCTTTAACACTGCACATCATTTTGTGCTCATTATTATTGGTGACTTACGCGTTGATACCATTGTTGATGCGAACACGATGGGCCTATTGTTGCACAAACTTTTCCTTGCATTGTTGGTCATGAGATATATATTGTTGGTCCAGGCAGTGTGTTTGTGAATTGCGTGCTGATACCATTGTTGATACCTAATGTTGTACAAACTTTGCCTTTAATTGTTTTTTATTATTTTTCCGAAATCTGAGATATACAGTGACCTTCCTCATGCTTTGAAGGTCAAGTATGCAAAATTTCATCAAGATCGGAATAAAACTGTAGATTTATATAAAAAACAAACAAACCCACAAACAAACCCACCCACAAACAAACATCCTTCTTTATATACAGGGTGGTCCTTAAGTCTGTCCCCCCCTTTTATTTTTTGAACCGAAGCAGATATGTCAATTTTGATGAATCCAATGAATAGGAAGTTGTGGGTGGCCTATCCCATGGTGCACTTTTCATCATCCCAAATATGCAAATTAGGACACATTCAAAATTTATCTCAAAAACTGTAAGGGATAGAGAAAAAACCCAATTGCAAACTTGTTCAGCATAAAAAAACAAACAAAACAAAAAAAAATCATCTAAATCGGACCAACCAATCAACCACAAACAGAAGATCATGTTGACCATTTCCGGAACATTGTAGCTTGCCATCCTGGAATTGTTCTGTCGTCTGTGTGCTGAAACATGCCTTTTATTTGCTTTTCCGCATTAAAGTGAATGCGAGTATGGTAATTTATGTTAATTTTTTGATTTGCATGCTTTACATGGCGGAAATATCAACATTCAGTTTTCCTTGTTCAGTGTGACTGTTTGTAAGCTACAAACAGTCACCGCGTGATTGTGGGTGATTGGTTGGTCCGATTTGGATGATTTTTTTTTGTTTTGTTTGTTTTTTTATGCTGAACAAGTTTGCAATTGGGTTTTTTTCTCTATCCCTTACGGTTTTTGAGATAAATTTTGAATGTGTCCTAATTTGCATATTTGGGATAATAAAAAGTGCACCATGGGATAGGCCACCCACAACTTCCTATTCATTGGATTCATCAAAATTGACATATCTGCTTCGGTTCAAAAAATAAAAGGGGGGGACAGACTTATGGACCACCCTGTATATAGATAGATTATGCATTGGACTCATCCTGTAATTCTACTGAATTACAGTATCTGTCTGGACAATTCGCGAAGTGTCTAGACACTTCATGAAATGCCTAAGGCAGTTCAGACCGATACAGTAACGATGTCAAATCCCGTGCAGGAAAATTTTAGCTATTACCCAGATTCCCGGCCTAATGATAGTGTCACTTTTGATGAGTAATGGGTGGCGTAAACGGGGAATGTTAAAGCGTTTACATGAGCGTACAACAGCAATCGAGATTTAGAAATTGCCCACGTTGACGGTAGGAGATTGTATACTTTTAGCGATTCCAAAAATTGACAAGGAGCCAGTCGATACACAAAATCTCGTAGGTGTTGTGACCACTGAAAAAAATGGTTTATATCAAATAAGATGCAAACATGGAATTGTAAAAGGTTGATTCGGAATCGAGAATATCAAGAAGGCTGGTTTAACTTTGTTAAACGAAACGGAAATTGACTTTACTAAGGAATTGACATTGCGAGAAGCTGTTAAACAAATTTGCGGAGGGCAAGGATACTTTAAGTGTTCTTGCAAATCGTCTAAAAAATATAGCTCAATAAAAAGATGTATATGTAAAAAGAACGGTAGGCAATGCAATAGTAGATGCGAAGGTAGTATGCCGTGCCTTAATATTAATTAATAGTTATTAATAAAAATACAAAATGAATAAAAAATACGATAAAATAAACAAAAATAATTAATCAAAAATCAAAATAAAAAGCTGACGTTTCGGATAGAGACTATACGTTATCAAAGCAAAAAGGATAATTCTCTAAAAGCAAATAGAATATTAGAGAATTATCCTGAAGTTATGAAAGTTGTACGACAATCGACAATCGAACAGTGAAATGAAAAGAAAGACGCGAGTGGTCCAGGAGCCAAGCTCACTTTGCACGCTCGCCCAAAGAGTAAACCAGAGGAGGTACACTGAACTGGGTGAGAAGCCTGATGAACCTCTTAAGTACTCCAGAGAAGACGTCCCCAGAAGGGACGAGAGTCAGATTGTAGATTGACGAATAGAGTCCCCAAAAATCAGCAGGATCTAAAAGATCCAATAGTTGGGGAAGGCGGCCTTGTTAACGTCATCAAAGCAGATATCCAGGATATGGCGCGGTCTTCGAAACCTGAGGGGATTCTTTAAAACTAGTGGATGGTCCAGAATACCAGAAGCCAGGGTGTTTTCATGATTCTCCATCTTGGGTAGCATGTTCTTCATAAGTGTCTGGAAAAAGGTGCCTATGTGGGTCATCCCCAAATCGCCATAGATAGAGTGGTTGTTGGCAACTCTTCTATCAAGTTGGGCAATGGATCAAAGAGCAACATTTTGGAAGGTATGGAGATCCTTCCACCTAGATTTGCAAATAGAAGCCCAAGCAGGCATTCCATGAAGCAAAATAGTACGAATCACAACCTTGTATATCAAGAGTTTGTTATCTACACCAAGAGCGCTGTTTCGCCCCAGCAGTGCAATCAAACTGAACTTCGCCTTCTTTGCCTTGTTGAGCGCATATTGGACTTGGTCGTTCCATTGGACATACTTTTTACCCACTCAAGTTTTTTGCCAAATAAGAAGAGGGGCTTTGGAGAGTTTTTGCATTTGCGAGTGATAAACATGACCTTGCACTTTTTGACATTCAGCTTTAATCGCCACTTAGTGAACCACCTCTCGAACTGATGTAAAGCTTTTTGTAGTCGAGTGATGACGTGTGCTGGGTTTCGTGTTCAAGTCATGATGGAACCGTCGTCAGCAAACATGTAAAGATTACACTTTGCAAACTTGGGGAAGTCATGGATAAAGCAGTTGAATAAGGCTGGCGCCAAGACAGAGCCTTGGGGTACACCAGCATTAACATCGCAGGGTTCAGACAAGGAGTCCCAACCTTAACACGAAAAGTCCTCTTTGACAGGAAGGAGCGAACTAGAGCCATTAGATCGTCAGGGAAACCGTAGGTAATCATTTTCTAAATGAGCCCATCATGCCAGACTTGGTCAAAGGCATTTTGGACATCGAGGAAAGCGAGACCACCAAACATAGAGAGGTTGACAGGACCGTTTAAATCAGCAACGAGCCTCCATAACTGAAGATGACAAGAGTGGCCTGGACGGAAGCCAGATTGCTCACTACGAATGAGGTTGTTTGCCTCGCAGTACTCATTGAACCTCTTGAGTATAACGCGCTCAAAGACCTTTGAAAGCATGGGAAACAAGCTAATGGGCCTATAACTTGCGGGAAGAGCAGGATCCCGTCCAGGTTTAGGAATGGTGATGATGACCGAGTCCTTCCAAGCACTAGGGAAATGGCCGCTAAGCCAGCAGTCATTCATGACCTTAGTGATGATGCAGATAACACTGGGAGGGAAATTCTTGAGAGCACTGTTGGTAATGGTGTCGATGCCGGCTGCCTTTTTGCTTTTCAGGCGCTTTATGATGTCCAATTCTCAAAGGTGCCAATGACATCAGGAGAGCCAAGAGCGCGCTGTGTGTGGCCATACCTATCACACAAGTCCTTGACCTCACGAGTGATATTGACCAGATCATCCTCTTTGGGCGTAGAGAATTGGCTCATCAGTGAATCGGCGATAATTTGTGCTTTGTCCTGGTCATTAGTAACGAAATCGCCACCCTCTGTAAGCAGAGGAGGGAGAACAATAGTCCTGTTGCTTTAAAGGGCCCTGACCATACTCCAGAGAGAGTTATCCTGGACGGACAGACTTTTAACTTTGTCTTTCCATCTTTGATTCCTTAAATCCTTAATCTGATCACTTACCTTGCGGGATAGCCTGTTGTACTTCGTCTTGAAGTGGAGAAACTGGTACTTCCTCTTGAAGTGGAGAAAGTCTTCTGAAGTGGTTTTTTTCGTGGATGAGTTGCCTGATGGAGGGAGGAAGTTCCAGATAGTCTGGCCGCTTGCAATCCACCGGAATAGCACTAGCATTTGTAGCCATCTTGATGGAGTGAGTGACCTTTTTGATATTTTCGTTAATGTCACTGCTGGTGACGGGATCCTGATAGGGGATGTTACTGTCGTTCATATGTTCTCTAAAAAATTTCCAGTCCTGCTTATAACGAAGATTTATTCTCAGGTCGATATTTATCCCCTCAAAATTTAGTGCAACTGGTAGGTGATCAGATGATAAGGCATTTACTGTAAAAATATTGTAGGGTTTGAAAAACCCCTTGAGAACAGCAATGTCGAGCACGTCACTAGCGGGTGAGTGATCACAGTAGTATGTATCTTCAAGAGGGCCAATAACGGAAGTGTCGATCTGATCTACCATGTACCTATAAAGTACCAAGCCACTTTGATTAGTGCATCTGGAGTTCCAGTGTGGGTGTTTCGCATTCAAATCACCCGCCATAACAACTGGGGTGGGCCCAAACAACAGTTCATCTAAGTCGCGAGGGTCTAACTTGTGCCTGGGTGGGTTGTATAGGGAAGTAAACCTATGGGAGGTTCTCCATTATCAGCATCTTTGATGACAATGGAAACTGCTTCCATATTAATAAAATTGGTAGAGACTTTACAACACAACAAAGGGAGAACAGAGTTTCCGACTAGTTTCGCCATTTATTTCCGGCTTTATCAAGGATACACACAAGAGGACATAAGCCTTTATATACAGAAAATATGGTACAGAAAGAGAATATGATTGAATGAAGAAATAACAAATAGTAAATAATATAAAGTGTACAGTGGCGATATTGAAAGGAGAATGGTTGGATAAGGAACCAATAACAGTGAAAATATAAGGAAATCTTGAGAGGAGAATTAATTGAAATATAAAGGAAACAGTGATGTCATAACACAAACAAAATTGAAAACGCGGACCTAGAAGAAGACTCATCCGGAGTTAACGTAAACTAAGGTATCAATAAAAAATGGAAAGGAAAGTAAATATACAAATTTGAAAGATTACAAGATATCGGATAAAGAATTTAAAATTGAATAAATGTCAAAAACGGTAAGATCTTAGATGCTTTAAAGCTAAGGCAACATCAATGTTCCAGCTTGTGAGGAAATCGTAGAACTCATGACACTTGCGAGGGATGCCATATAGTGCAACGTAGCTACCTTGATTTATAACTTTGCAGGGGTGTCTATCCATGATTATTATCTTGTCTCAGTTTGAGTGGTCTGCGGCAACACTTTGCCACTATCCTCTAACATATTCATTAGGTTACCCAAATACCTTTGAATTTTAACCAATTCGTCGTGGTCAGCGACTCCCTTACCAATAGAAGCAGAAGCAACGGATGCAAAAGTTCTTCCTTCAGCTACTTTGGAAGTTCTATTCCTTTTAACTTGTGGGTATTTGGGACACTTTGTATAACTCGATGTGTGCTGGCCTTCACATCGAATACATTTAGGAGGATCTTTACCTTTTATATTGGTGCAGTCCCTTGACTGGTGGTCGCCCGCGCACTTGTTGCAACGCGGCGACTCGGTGCAGCCCTGGGACACGTGCCCAAAACGTAAGCAATTGTCACATTGTAAGGGCTTCTTGTTGCCCCTAAACAATTCAACTGTTACAGCAAGTGAACCAATGCGCTTTAAATTTAGGAAAGATTTATTGTGCTCAGTGTTTTGTAGGAGTACTAGAACCATTGGCATCTCAACTTCACCATTTGCTTTTTTAAGTCTAACTGCTTTATCGGGGAAGTAGTTAGCGTTTCTAAGGTCTGCGCAAAAATCTTCCATGTCATACGTTATATCTACATTACGGACAACGTATTTTAACAGTTTTTCTGATTTGAGCTGATGATGCTGGATTTTAAGCACACCATTCATTTTGATTCCCGACACGAGGGTTTTATGTGTCTTCTCATCGTGGCATTTAACCTTGATAGTGTCTGAGTGTCCGATATGTGCAGTAATCTTATCTAACGTTATGTGATTTTTTATCTCATTTAGCACTTCCTTAATCGGTTTTCCGTGATGTATAACGATAATAGGGGGAATCTAAATAGTCTTCTTTTCACTTACCTTAATCTGGGAATTTTCGTTTACCTGGAAGAGCTAGTTCGTTTTGATCGTCCTGATCGTCCTCCCGATCTTGATGAAAGTTGTACTAACGGACGGGTTTATATATAGTTTGCATAGGGAATTGTAATACGGTATAGGCTGGAAAACAAGAAGAGAACAAATGAGATTAATTAGAAGAACTGTTGGGATAGGACAGGACGGAGGACAAATATTAAATAGTAAGAGGGCGGCGAGAAAAATGCAATAGGATAGCACATATGAAGTTAAAATTATAAAAAAGTTTAGGAATAATAGGGTGCCTAGCAAAGAGATTTCGTAAAATTCCCTGAATTTCCCTTGATTTTTCCTGATCACCAGCAGACAAGAAAAGGCTATCATGAAAAAATATTATTGACATTATTCAAAATTTTCGATTTTATGATTCCCTGACTGTTCCCGGTTACAAAAAATCCCCTGACCATTCCCGGTCGCTTGTCACCCTGTAAAATAGTACCACATATAAGAGTGACCGGGTCAAAGGTCACTGAAATAAAGGAGTACAAGAAGCCTATGAAAAAAAGTGTGCAGGGACGGACACAAAATGAACATAAAGGTAGAAAAATATGAAAGAACATTAAAAAGAGGAAATAAAAGATAAAGAAAAAAGGGGAAAAAGAAAAGGAAAATGGCCTAGACAGCTTGCGACAAATTAAAGAATAGCTGAAGTTGGAGAGGGATATGGGAAAGGTAATGAGGGAATGGTGCCTTTGCTAAGATTAATGCCATTAGGGGTGAGGGAATTGAATTTCCAAATAAGAAAAGACTCGAATTGCTTTCTCTCTTTTTTGTTATGGAAGTTACTACGAAGAATATAAAAGCTGATGGCCTGTAAAGAGTGACCAGGGGAATTAAAGTGTTTAGCGACAGGGGTGTCAGCATTGCTAAGGATGTCGAATTTATGTCCGGCAAATCTGGTACGTATGGTATTGCCTGTCTCACCAAGATACTGTTTCTGGCATACTTTGCAATGTAACAGGTAAATTAGGTTGTGAGAAGTGCAGGTCAGGTTCTGGTTAATTTTGAAAGTAAAGGAGGAAGCACTGCTGGAAATGGAGGTAGCAGGGTTAAGAAAATGGCAAACGCCACAACGCTTTTCATTGCAAGGAGAAGTGCCTTAATATTGAAAGACTTTTAATTAGATTTGATAACATATGTTTCATCCACAAGTACTGTTTTGTAAATCAGCCCAAATTCGTTTTGTTTAGAATGAAAATAAATATTAAATTAAGAAAAATGAAATTTGTGTTTCCTTTTCTCCATTTTATTACTTTTTTAGAATTAATATTCAATATTATCATATAATATTCACCATAAATTGCTTATGCTTCCTTCTTCTTGCTTCAATTTCTTTGAATAATCATTTCAGTTCCGCTTATTAAATTTTTCACATAGAATTTTGTTTTTGAGATTGTCATATATTTCACAAGGAAAAACCGAATGTATTACAAGAAATTTATACCATAACCATTCAAAAAGTTTTACTTTGCATTAATATTTATTTATACAATTACATTTTTTTAATTTTATAAAAACTAAAATAATCACAACAAGAAATTGTTGAAATATATGACTAATAACTAAACCATTTTTTGAAAATAATATATAAAATAAATTCGTATAAAAATTTTAAATTTCAGTTAATTATAATATGGCAAATATTAAAACAGCTAAAATTTTCCTGCACGGGATTTGACATCGTTTCTGTATCGGTCTGATCGCGAAGTGTCCAGACAGATACTGTAATTCTACCTAATTACAGTACGAGTCCAATGCAACTGGACACTTCGCGATGTGTCTGGACATTTCACGAAGTGTCCAACTACGCTGTGTCTGCGACATATAGATGTCCAGCAATGCAAGGCAAAATTTGTGCAACAATAGGCCAGTCGTGTTTGTGTCAAAAACTATACAATGTAAAGTACGATTTTTATTATAAAGGGTGTCCCAAAATGAATTGTCATTTTGAATTTGCCGCCATTTTTTTCGTGATAAATCAGAGTAGAGATTTTTATATGCTGTCATCATTAAACATTGGGGTTAAATTATGCAAAACTACACAATCGACCACACGTAGAAATTGTAAAAATTCACTTCAAAAATTTAAAGGTCGTGTTATCTCGCAGCAAGGTGATGTGAATTGGCTGCCACGATCATGTGACATAACATCGTTATACTTCTTTCTATGTGGTTATCTTTAGGATAAAGTGTACATCAATAAACCATAAATTATGGAGAACCTCGAAATGAAATTCGACACAACATTGTGGAAATTTATCAGCAACTATATCAACATGTTATTAAAAATTTCCTCAAAAGAGTGAACTTGTGGTACCAACGTCGGAGCAGTCATATTTCAGATGGTTAGATGTTTTGTATCACTCATAATCTCCACGTTTTTACTTTTTAATAAAGCAAAAAGATTATAATTTTTCCAATGAAAAATGTGTTTTATTAAAAAATTAATTATAGGTGTTTTGTCATATAAATGCCCGTCTTCGCCGAGCCTAAATATGTACGTGACGAATTTGAAAATGGTAACCATAAAATGTGCGTAGCGTAAAACGTTTTGTTATGAGCATTGCTCTTCGACTGCACGGTAATATGCCACCCTTGCGTTCCGTATGGAGGCATAAGCACACAGTGCAGAGGATCATAAGATGGGTGATTTTCTAAAATCCGACGAATCCTACTATCTGTGCGCTGGTGCAAAATAATATCACGATATGCACTGACTTCACTGCCAGATAAAACCACAGCAACGTCCGAATTTGTCGGTAGATTGTAGGGTCGACGGTCATTAGGTTGAACGTTTGGAGTATTAAGCAATGCAACAACCCATTCCGAATAATCAAGTTCATTACAAGCTACAATAGTCAGCGGGGATTACACAGGACAATTCGTTTTAATACCAGCAATACCGTTACAGGCGACTGATCATTTTGTGGAGTTGGAACGTCGACAATTTTCTTTCGCCCAGCTTATGATGACAATTAACAAGTCCCAGCTTATGCAATGACAATTAACCGGTCCTTAAACAACATTGGTGTATACCTAGAGTACATAGATACTGATACCCCGCTTTCATTTTGCCTTGAAAAGCTCGGCGAAGACGGGCATCTCAGCTAGTTGACTACTACGACTGATATATTGATGGACGGTTTACTTTTAAAGATGCGCAAGCTTAATTTTTCTGTCACTTCTCTCACAGTCAAAGTGAGAATTAATTAATAGCGGCACGGTTAAAAAAAAACACACGAATTTAACCGCAGTACTGTTCCACGAAGAATTTGGATACATATAACTGGTATAATTAGATGCAGAACTCTTATGTCAAGAATGGCTCTTTCTCTTAGTAGCGAAAAATTTAGTTACCTCCACAAAAAAGGATTGCCAACAAAGAACAGAGGCCGAATTTTAGCAATTTGTGACTAAAAGTGAATCGCTAATGGCTGCATCTCTACCACTCCAAGATTTACTTAGCACTAAAAGACTTCTTTCCCAGGTGAACTTATTAAAAGCGGTGAAACTGAATTAACTATGCTTATTAAAATGTCATTCTTAGTAATACTCTTTTTTTAATTATCCTTTTACCTAAACCAGCATTTCCGTAACCATTAGTGGTCCTTTAATAAAAATATACTTTTTTCTCATAAACGAATATTTGTGCATTCACATTTATTGATTAAGAGTTTGCAATAACATGTGTAATGTTAATATAAATATGTAATGCCCATTAATTAGTTATTTGAAATTATTTTAACTGCTTTGCATTTGATACTAATTTTAGGTAAGCAACAGTATCATGGAACTGCCTCAGCATTAGTTATTCCAACCATTTTGAGAGGAACTCAATTTTGCCAAGATATATTCAAAGTAAATTTATTTATTGAACTTATATTAATAATCAACAGGTCTTTGGACCGTTGTATTGTTGTTTCTAATATGATGAATAGAGGCCTAACAATATATCAGCACTATAGTTTCGCCGTTTATTCCCGGCTTTTTCAAAGTGATAAGAGGACAATCGAACAGTGAACTGTACATTTGTTCAGGTGGGACGTAAACAGTGCTTACACGATTTTCACCCTTCCGGAATAAATTCCACATGAAATACACTGAAATAGGCAAGAAGCGGAAAGAAGAAGAAGTGATAAGAAGAGACAATCGACAATCGAATAGTTAAGTGTATAATTTCTTCGGGTGGGACGAAAGCAGTGCTTCACGAAGCTCACCCTACCAGAATAAATTCCACATTAAATACACTGAAATAGGCAAGAAGCCTGATTAACCCCAGAGTTCCTCCACATTATGAAAAAATAATAAGATTGACGATTGTCAGAAGATTGGGAGAGGGGGCAAGGGGTGGTATCACATCTTCCAATAATCCGGGAAAGAAACGTTGCCAATGTCTTCGAAGTTGTGATCAAGAATATGCCTCGGTTTTCTATACTTTGTATGCTACTTCATTTCCATCAAGCTGTTTAGTATCCCAGCCACCAGTTCATTGTCATGGCTCTTCATCGTCTGCACCATGTTCATCAGGAGATCTTGGACACAATTACCAAGGTGAGTAATGTTCAGATCCGAGTGGATGTAATGATTTTTTACGGCCTTTCTTCAATGCTGTGCAACGGTCCTCAGTGTAACATTCTGGAACGACTGGAGTTCACTCCATGTGCTTTTACATATGGTTGCCCACGCAGGGATGCCATAGAGGAGGATGATCCGAATCATCCTCTTGTACAGTAGCAGCTTATTGTCGATGCTGAGGGCACTGTTCCGACCCAAGAGAGCTATGAGTCTGTACTTAGCCTTCTTTGCTTTGTTCAGAACGTAAGTCACGTGACAGTTTCAGGAGAGTCTTGAGTCGATTATAATGCCAAGGTACCTGTAATTGTCGACCCATTCGAGTTCCTTATTGAATAGGACAAGAAAATCCGGGGGACGCTTAAGCTTTTTGTTGAAGTACATAGCTTTGCATTTTCCGACGTTATTGTTCAGCTTCCACCCATTAAACCAGTCTTCAAATTTCTTCAAGTTGTTCTGCAGGCGAGTGATAACGTGAGATGGCTGGTGCGCCCCTGCCATGATGGCAGTATCATCAACATAGAAATATAAATTATATTTTTCTGGTTTTGTGAAATCATGTACAAAATAATTAAATAAAATGGGCCCAAGGACAGAGCCTTGTGGGATACCGGTCTTTACCTTGCAGGGAGTGGAGAACTTTTCGCTAACTTTAGCTTGATAGAACCTGTCGCTTAGTAAGGATTCCACCATCAAAATCAAACCAGGAGGTAACTCGCCTCTAATCATCTTGTAGATTAGCCCTTCGTGTCACACTTGATCGAAAGCCTTAGTGACATCAAGAAAAACCACGCCGCAACACCTTGAAAATTTCAGTGGGATGCTCAGATCTTCAACAAGCTTCCTTGAAGAGACAATCGACAATCGAACAGTGAAGTGTACAATTGTTAGGATGGAACGAAAGCGGCGCTTTCACAAATCTCATCCAACCATAATAAACTCCAAATGAAATAATTCCTTGAAGACAATCGACAATCTAACAGTGAAGTGTACATTTGTTAGGATGGGACGAAAGCAGCGCTTTCACAAAGCTCATCTAACCAGAATAAACTCCAAAGGATATACACTGAGGTAGTCAAGAAGCCTAACCAACCCAAGCGGTCTTCCATATTATACAAAAAAAAAAAAAAAAGAGAGGAAATTAGAACGCTTTTATACAGGATTGTGAACATAACAATTGCTGTGATTGGATAGGATTATACAAATTATCTCAGGCTATTATACATGAATATGAACATAATAAATTTATTTGATTGGGTGGAATTATACAAACTAATATATAAGAAATAATACAATACTGTGGCTTGTTGAGGCTTTGTACCTCAATAGGAAGCTCAAGCATCCCCCAGATTCTCTTGTTCTGTTCAATAAGAAACTGGACTGGGTGGACAACTACAAGTACCTGGGAGTTATCATTGACTCAAGACTCTCATGGAACCAGCATATGTCTTATGCTCTGAACAAAGCGAAAAGGGCTAAGTACAGTATCATAGCTCTTATGGGTCGCAACAGCGCCCTCAGCATTGACAACAAGCTACTTCTGTACAAATCGATTATCCGGACCATACTCCTCTATGGCATGCCTGCGTGGGCGACTATCTGTAAAAGCAGATGGAGTGAACTACAGTCATTCCAGAATGTTACCCTGAGGACCATTGCCCAGCTGGACAGAAGGACGGTGAAAAACCAATCCATCCACCTCGATTTAAACATGGCCCATATCGGTAAGTTTATACAGGATCTCCTTTTGATTATGATACAGAAGATGAAGACTCACGACAATAAGCTTGTGAAAGGGATACTGAAGAACTCAATGAATATGAACTGGCATACGAAGTATCGTAAACCGAGGCACGTTCTTGACATCAATTTTGAAGATATTAGCAACGTCTCTTTCCCAGACTACTGGAAGATGTGATAATCTTATTTCTCCTTGTATTTTTTATTTCGTTTGTTTTTTGTTTCTGACAATCGTCAATCTTACTTTCTTTTTTGTATAATATGGAAGACCGCTTGGGTTGGTTAGGCTTCTTGACTACCTCAGTGTATTTCCTTTGGAGTTTATTCTGGTTGGATGAGCTTTGTGAAAGCGCTGCTTTCGTCCCATCCTAACGAATGTACACTTCACTGTTCGATTGTCGATTGTCTGTGGCTTGTTGGATGCAGCAGCATATGGCATCGGTGGACAGGACACAGGACTAGCTCTTCAAGGTATCACCTCTACTCTCTTTTCAGGTATCATTTCATTACTCTCATTTCACGGTGCGTCATTTTCAGGACGATATTCACCTTCTGTTACGTCTTATGTTCTGCTACCTGGCGTTGGAATTAATATTCCCGTAAACCATTACTTCAAGACGCTCATTATCCTTCTGGGTCCCTGGCGTTGGGATTAATTTCCTCGCACACCTAGCTAAGGACTTTTCATATCATCTATTATTATTCTAATCATTCACGAGTAGGTCCCTGGCGTAGAATTAACTTTCTCGCAAACCTGACTTGTTTTTCTTTTTTCCTTAAAGCTAGGTGCGTCCTTCTTAGTACGGCTTCTTTAGCACACACCTAGCTGCGAGGTTACTCTCCCCCTGGTTCTATACAATTATATTTTAGGATTATGACGGCTTCGTCCAAATTAACCACGTTGGAGTCAGCTAATGTGCCATTGCTAGTGGCAGATGGTAAAACTGTGTCCTGCGAAAAGGTCTACCGGGATGCCTGCTAGGTTTGCTGCTTTTGACCTAGTGTTCAACGAAATGTTAGAAGCTCTCCGGGATGAAATAAATACTAAGTATAGGGCACTGGAAAACAAAGTCGAATACCTACATAAAAGTTTTGAAGAGAAGTTCGATGATATCAACAAGGAAATCAAGGACTCTCGTAGAGATGTCATAGAAAAGATAAGCGAACTGAAGGAAGCCTTTGGGAAATGCTCCGGGACTCCGAAGGCAGGTAACTCCAAGGAATATACACCAGTTGATAACAGCAAGGTAAGTAATGTTTTTAATAATATTGCCTGTGCTAAAAGTTTAGAGTCTATGGATATAATTGAAAATAGTGACTGCTCGACAAACGGTGGCTATAAGAGAAGTCACTCTGATGGAACCGATAAAGAAGTGGATAGCAGTCCCTGGATTGGTGTTGCTAATAAAAAATTCAGAAAAGGCACGAGGGTCAATAACCTAAAGGCCGTCTCCAGAGTAAACGAAGAAGTCGTCAGCGCGACCAGAATGAGGAATCCGAAGAATGTACAAGGACGCACGGCTAATAAAGACCATAGGATTCCGAAGAGGTATGTACCGCCAATTATCGTGCGGACTCATGGCGTCCCGTTTAAGACGATTTTAACTGAGCTCGAGAAGCATGTTCCAGTGGAAAAGATCACTGTTCATACGGGCAGAGCTGAAACCGTCAAGGTTAAATGTGAAGATGAAGAAACACACCATGAGTTAGTCTCTGGAATTAAGTCTGATAATATTTTAAAAATTCAGCATCATCAACTGAAGTCGGAGAAGGTCTTGAAATATGTAATTCGTAATGTGGATGTTACGTATGACCTCGATGACTTCCAAGAAGACCTAAAAAGAGCCAACTACTTTCCGGAAAAAGTTATTCGATTGAGGAAAGCCAAAGGATCCATTGATATGCCGATGGTTTTGGTTCTACTCCCGAACACCGAACACAACCAGTCATTGAAGAACATAACACGTATTGGGCCGCTGGCAGTTTCAGTGGAGGCCTTTCGAGGGAACAAGAAGCCACTACAGTGTTACAACTGCCTGCGCTTCGGACACGTATCCATGGGCTGAACGGAAGATCCTCATTTTAATAAATGTGCTGAGGGGCACCAGTCAAGAGATTGCCCCAAGGTCAAAGGACAAGACCCCCCAAAGTGCATCAGATGTGTGGACAGCACACATCAAGCTACACGAAATGTCCAAAATACCCCCAGGTTCAAAGGATGTCTAGTTCTAAAGTAACAGTAGGCAAATCCTATGCCGCTTGTGTCTACGCCGGAAGAAAAAGGCCTCAACATCAACGACCTACCAGGTATGTATAAACAATTAGGACGTATCTTTCATCTGTTTTCTAATCTAGGCAAAAGTTACCCACAGTTGAGTGGGCTCCTTACGACCAACTAATTTTAGTATGGCTGCACAAAGTTATACTGTAATCAACAAAGGTGAACTTCGGTGCGTGATATGGAACGCTAGGGGCATTCCCCGAAAGCGTATCGAGTGTCACAACTTTCTGATAAAGCAAGAAATCGACGTTGGTTTCCTCTGTGAAACTCACCTCAAACCAAGCCAAGACTTCAAGCTACCTGGCTATTGTGTATACCCGTAAGGATCGAATGGCTTCAAATGCTGCAAGATGTGCGTCTGGGGGCGCTGCGATCATCACTAAGAAGGGAATTCAACACCAAGAATTAGTATGCAAGTCTTATGCAGGTATGGAATCGGCCTCCAGCATTATAAATGACGTCTCCTGTGATGAGTAAAGTTCGTGGCGCTCTACAATTCACCTAAACATTATCTTGACATTTTCGAGCTTGATGAACTCTTCAGTGGTGACAATCCAGTCGTCCTGGCTGGTGACCAAAATGCCAAACATCCAAGCGGGAACTCCAGAACGCTGAATTACAACGGCATGATTCTCTATAGGTACATACAAGGTAGAGATGATATCATCGCTGCTGGACCTGTGGCGGACACCTAATACTACGATCACTCCCTAGTAGTGACGTTTTGTACATCTTGCAGGGTTTCTTCAAACCGTACAATATTTTCACCATTGATGACCTTTCTTCTGACTACAAGCCTGTGGCGTTGAACTTTGACAATGCTGACATAAATTTCCGAGAGGAACTCGTACATCAGCAAGACTGGAAGCTCTACAAAGATATTCTTAAGGACTATGGCTACCATCCCGACGTTGCTTACTGTACAGAGGACATCGATCAACTTGTTGATGACATCACCAGATGTATTAACAGTGCCATAGAAGCTAGTAAGTATCCATCAGAGAATAAACCTTCTCATCGAATCCTACTCACTCCTGGAATCTAACGCCTAATTTCTGAAAGAAACAGGACCCGTAGACTATGGCAACGCTATCGTGAACCTTGGCTCAAAACCAAGTATAACAGGCTAGTGCGAAGAGTCCAAGAGGATATAAAAGAGTTTCGCGACGCTAGATGGAATGAAAAACTCAAAAGCTTGTCGGCTCGCGACAATTCCATTTGGAGTATGGTCAGAGCTTTACAGAAGAAGAAGTATGTTACGCTTCCTCCACTCCGTACACCACAAGGTGACTATGTGCAAACTGATCAGGACAAGGCCCAAGTCATTGCAGATTCACTGGAAATGCAGTTTGTTACTCCTACCAACGATAAGCCCGAGAGCCAAATCATGTCTCAGCGTGTGGAAGAAGGTATTGTCAACTTTGGTGAAATCCCACAGCATTTAACGAAGAACAGCATCGAGGCTGGAGAGGTCGCCACCATCATAAGTAAACTGAAAAAGAAGAAGGCTCCAGGAAGAGACAAGGTGAGCAATGACGCCCTTATAAATCTCCCGAAGAACTTTATTGACTAACTCACTATTATCATTAACGTCTGCTGGAAATTTTCTTACTTCCCTGTGGCTTAAACAATTTATTGTGTTGAGTATCCCAAAGCGGGGGCAAAATCCTGCAATTCCGGCGAGTTACCGACCTAGTGCTACCCACGATGTCCAAAGTGTTGGAGAAAACGATTCTCGTCAGATTCCAAGGCCACTGTCTAGCAAATGACCTTTTTCGGGAAGAGCAGTTTGGCTTTCGTGCTACCCACTCTTGTCCGATGCAGATATGGAGGCTCGTTGAAGACCTGAGCACCCCCCTGAACCTCTCCAGGTACTGTGGGGTGGTATTTCTCGATTTCAGTAAAGCTTTTGACCATGTGTGGCATGAGGGCCTTGTCTACAAAATGATCAGAGACGGGTTCCCTGCCGATTTGATTTTGTTGGTGAAATCCTTTCTTGACGGCAGATCCTATCGAGCCAAAGTTGGTGAAAATCTTTCCACGCCCCGTGTTGTAAAGGCCCGTGTCCCTCAGGGTTCTGTCCTCGGGCCTGTGCTATTTAATTACTTTGTACATGATTTTTCGAAACCTGATATTTGTAATCTGTATTTTTATGCGGATGATACTGCCATTATGACATGGGCACATTAGCGGGCTCACGTTATCACTCGGCTGCAGTGTGCCTTGAAGCAGTTCGAAGACTGGTTTAACTGCTGGAAGTTGAACCTGAACGTCGGAAAGTGCAAGGCTTTGTACCTCAATAGGAAGCTCAAGCGTCCCCCAGATTCTCTTGTTCTGTTCAATAAGAAACTGGACTGGGTGGACAACTACAAGTATCTGGGAGTTATCATTGACTCAAGATTCTCATGGAACCCACATATGTCCTATGCAATGAACAAAGCAAAGAGGGCTAATTACAGTATCATAGCTCTCATGGGTCGCAACAGCGCCCTCAGCATTGATAACAAGCTACTTCTGTACAAATCGATTATCTGGATCATACTCCTCTATAGCATGCCTGCGTGGGCGACTATCTGTAAAACCAGATGGACTGAACTACAGTGCTTCCAGAATGTTACCCTGAGGACCATTGTTCAGCTGGATAGAAGGACGGTGAAAAATCAATCCATCCACATGGATTTAAACATGGCCCATATCGGAAAATTTATACAGGATCTCCTTTTGATTAATATACACAAGATGAAGACTCACGACAATAAATTTGTGAATGGAATACTGAAGAACTCATTGAATATGAACTGGCATACGAAGTATCGTAAACCGAGGCACATTTTTGAAGTCAATTTTGAAGAAATTAGCAACGTCTCTTTCCCGGACTACTGGAAGATGTGATAATCTTCTTTCTCCTTGTGTTTTTTATTTCCATTGTTTACCTCATAAACCCAGTATACATATAGTACCCAATATCATATGCGACACCTAACATGCAATTCAAACCTTCCCTTATTCCGACCATCTTCCTACCCGCGTCCCGCCGGTAATTTGTTAAATTTCCTATTTTGAAAAGCCCGCAAAATACTCCCTACCCTCTCCCAGAAATAAGCTTTTGCCGCCGCCTCATCTATCTCTAAAAACCTTGCTGAACACTATGCCGTCATAACAAAAGCCGATAAAGGAAATGCAACTGTTATTATTTACAAAGATTCATATCCAGAAAAAGTTAATACATATCTCATTGCTAATCACTTCTTTAGAAATTCCCTCTGATCCCATCCAATCTTACCATAGATCTATTGTGAAAGTCATCAGCAAAGCCCAACATTTCAAATATTTACGCCACCTTATTCCTCCCATCCCTAGACCACCGAAATTAAGCGGACTCACAAAACAACATAAACCGAACCAGCTAATACGCCCTGTTGTGAATTACACCCCTGCACCAGCCCACCGCGTAGCCATGTCCCTATCCAAACACCTGATCAACAAGAAAATACTTTCCGACACCTTTAATGTTTCTAACACTATAGATCTAAGTAACAAGCTATCGAGCATCGTTGTACATAGCCATATTTGTCTTATGTTTTTAGATAAGTTAATTTGTATGGTCATGAGGCTTGGGTAATGACCGAAAGAGTGCGATTGCGGGTACAAGCGGCCGAAATGAGATTCTGAGAGATGTGGCAGGTATTACCCTACTAGATAGAGTGCACAGCAGCACAACAAGGGAGTCTTTAGGTGTTGAGCCGCTACTTCTCCGCATTGAGAGATCTCAGTTGCGCTGGTATGGCCACGTGATACGGATGCTGCAAACTGATCTTCCTAGGCAGTTGTTATTTTCCAAGCCGGTGGGTAAGAGACCAAGGGGTCGGCCTAGATCCAGGTGGCTAGACTACATGGAGAATCTGGGTTCGGGTCGCTTGGATATTACCAGGGAGGACATGCGCCTGATGGCAATCGCTGGAGATCCTCCATAGGGCTACTGACCCCGTGACCCTAACGGATAAGTGGGTTTGAAAAGTAAGTAAGTTAATTTGTATGCAAATGTCCCTGTCCAAGTCACCCTTTCTATACTCGAGGATCTATTATTCTCATCTCCTGCTCTGAAACCCGTATCTATCGAACTTCGATCGATCCTCAGTGTCATCTTGCAATAAAATTATTTTTCATTTAATGACAAATTTTATTCGCAACCTTCAGGCCTAGGAATGGGCTTCCCGCTTAGTAATTTTCTTTCAGAAGTTTTCTTGCAAAACCTAGAATCTGTCCACGTCCAGCCTTTACTTTCAAAGAAAACCATTGTGGCATATGTCTGGTATGTGGATGATATCCTAATTGTCTATGATACCAGCTATTCTTCACCCAATGCTGCATGTGATTTGTTTAGCACCTTCTCCACATCAATTCAATTCACTTTCGAAATAGAATCTGACAACACCATATCCCATACCGTGATATTTCCATCTCCAAAGACTTTATAAACAACCGATTTACTATCTATATTTACCGTAAGCCCACAACAACATCAAATTTAATTCACGCTGCGTCCATTCACCAGGTCACACATAAAACTGCCTCCTTTCCTTATTTTAAATGACAGCGCCCTCCAACTTCCCCTAAATGCTTCTTCTCATAAGAAAGAATTCAGCGTCATCCATTATCTAGCCAAATCGAATGACTATGCTCATTCATTCATCCACAGGATCGACCATAAACGTATCCAACATTTCCAATACCCAAACCGTCTAATCCTATATCCAACCAAAAATATTGGGTCTCTCTCACCTTCTGAGGGAATATCATTTACCCCCTAGCTAAATTCCTATCCGCAAAAGGCATAAAAGTGGCATTCCGAACGAGCAATTCCATTAGACACTCACTTAATCCCCCACAATCTATCCCTAATAATGGTTTCAATGCTAGCGGAATATACCGTCTTCAATGTAAATTTTGTGACCGCTTATATATTAGTAGGATGTCGAGACAGTTTTCCCCACGATAACATGTGGCGTCATACATGAAAAAGGACACAAAATCAAATCACCTTCTGGACGATAAACAACCCCCTGGAACAATAGATGACTCCATGAAGATTCTACAATATTCCAATAATCCAGCAAAAATAGCCATACTCGAAAGTATAGAAATATTTAAAGCCCAATCGGATTCAACGATGAACATTTTTTTTCTTCGAAGATGGCAGCCCGATTAGTCGTACATCTTTGAGCTCTCCATTAGTTTAGTAAAATGGAGAGCAAATATAGGTCTGTAACCAATTAATAATTTGCAAATATTCCAGTTTAAAGAAATGAGTCTGCCTGTTTAATTATACTGTATAAAGGATTCAACAGGATAAGTTTTGAATTATTACTTTGCTGTTTTTTCTACGCTTGTTGGACTCTACCATTTTTAGTCAAGGTGATATTTTTCTCGTGTCGGTTAGTTTCTTATACTGATATTTATTACTTAGAAATTTCTTCTGAAGTCTTGCAAATTTATCATAATGCCTCGTGAAAATAACAAAAATACCACTAGCTCTAAACTCACTTCTCAACGTTCTTCTCCCACGGACTCATCATCAAAGCTCTCTACCGACGAGTCCATTAGACCAACGATTGAAAAATTACTCGTTTATTTGTTTAATAATCCTGATTCAGTCGATGCAATCATCCCTATTATTTCATCGAAAATTTTGGAATCTTTGGAGAAGAAGATCCAAGATTTGTCAACAAAATTAACTTCTCGTCTAGAGCAAGTGGAGTCCACTTCTACCAAATTAAATACTCTACAGCAGCAGTATAACACAATGCAAGCCAAATTGGATTCGATTGAGGCGAATCTGTTCCATGATGGTGTCTCTTGATTAGACGAGGCTTTTCAGAAGCTTGATGACTTGGAACAACATTCCCGTTCCTCTAATCTCCGCGTCTTTGGAGTGCCGGAAACCCCATCTGAAAAAATTCATGATATAATAGCTGACTTGTTTTCTACGACACTTCTAGTTCCAACTAAGTCATCAGATTTCGTCTCCATTCATCGTCTTGGACCTCGAACTTCGCCGACTCCTCGTATAGTTTTCCTGCAGATGATGTCCTCCTCGCATCGTAATCTTATCATTAAGAATCGTCGCAGGTTTCAGGATACTTCTTATGTAATTGTCGAAGATCTAACTGCCCCACGTTATCGATTACTGCGGGAGACTAAGTTGAAGTTCGGAGTGCGAAATGCATGGAGCTTTAGCGGCCATATATTTGTTAAGAACTGAATAGGTTCGTATTCTTCTGTCAGTGATTTTAGTCGTATAACTTAATTCACGTCAGTAATTGATTATTTTGTTATGATTTGTTTATAACCGTGTATCCCTATTAATACATAATAATTATTTATCTGTTTATATCATTTTGTACTATAATCTATTGAATTTTGTCTGTTCATTTATCGCATCCTATAAATTAATTTTTCGTTTTATTAGTTTTTTGCGTGAATATTCCTTATTTGTTACATTTTAATTTAAGTTTTCTTTATTTTATTGCAGCCTGTTTAATGTATGCAGTTTTTATAGCAGCTAATTTGTAGTTTATTTAATTTTTTATAATTTTATAGGACTTGTTTGCTCTCCATTTTCTCATTGTTTCCTTCTGTCTTACTTCTTTGTTTTTATTTTTAATTTTTATTTCTTTCATTTTTATTCTTTGTTTTTTACAATCTTTTCTATTTTCATTATTCTCTTATCTTAATTTGTTTTTATTATCTTTATTTATTTATTTTCCCATATAATTTTTCGCTGACTATTCCTTAATTATCCTAGTTTTTAATTTTTATTTATTTTGATTTAATATATTGGTACGATTTTTGACTATGTCACATATATTTAGCAATGATTTTTTTTTCCGATTTTCCTGGAGTGTATTAATTCAACAGTATGTGATAACCAGTCCAATAAGTATATCTCTATTTTTTATTTAAATATTTGCAGCATCAATACCAACTTAGCTTGTACATTGGCCAATATTAAGACTCTTATGTTGCAACCTGAAACCCTAATATTTACCGAGAGCTGGATCTATGATCACAGCGACATTCCCAATATTCCTGGCTTTAAGGCCGCCTTAGTTGGCTGTAGTAATAAGCGGGGTGGAGGTATTTGCGTCTACCTTTCGCGTTCGCTTTTCTTTCTTACTTCTCCTGATTATAGCTTGCTTACATTTGAATATGAGACCTTAAGCTTTCTACTTAATAAGAATGTAATCATTATGTCAATTTATCTCCCTCCATCTGGAAATTTACCTGTTTTTTTGTAAGTTTTTAACTTCTGCACTATTTGAATTTCAAATTTCAGGGAAAACAGTTGTTTTAGTGGGTGACTTCAACATTTATTTTAATAAGCCTTCCTTATCCCTAAATCTTCTTTTGTATCCAATTCTTCGTTCTGCACTCTTACCTACTACTCTCTCTTTTTCACACTACTCTCTATATTATAATTCTTTTTCTGCCATAGATTCTTGCTTTTCTAATGCTAGTTCTATCCTTGTTGGTACTTTTTTGGATTGGGCGATTACCGATCATTTTCTGATGCTTACTGTTCTTAATGTGTCGTCTTCTCATACCACTCGTAATAACTGTTCCTCTTCAAGAGTATTACTTCCAATAGAATTGCAATTCTACAATCTTACCTTCTCTTAACAGAATGGAATTCTATCTTATCTAGCTCTATTGATACTAATTCACTAATTGCGTCTTTCCTTTTGCATTTCCAACTCGGTTATGATCAGTACTTTCCTTTTAAATCTCGCTTCAACGTTACTTCCAAAACTAATGTTCATAAGCCTTGGATATCCTCTGCCATATTATTACTTACTAGCTGATTACCCGCGGCTTCGCCCGCTATGATTGAAGAAAAAAAATCGTGCTATTAAATAGTAGCAATAATACGATTACATACAAAATTTCACAAAAATCAGCAAAATTGTTTTAAGAAAATTAAAAGATTATACCGGGTGTTCAATTTATCTGAAGACATTGAAATATCTCGAGAACCACACAGATGATCAAAAAAAGTGTGGAATGAAAACTGCTCGTCTCGAAGGGAGACATCTAATGATACCAAACTCGACCCCCCCACCCCCACCCCGTAGAGGTGGGGGAGGGAGGAGTAAAAAAACATAAATGGGAACCCCTATTTTTTTATTGCAGATTCGGATTCTCCAGAAAAAAAGTAAAAAATCGTTGAAAAATGGCGATATCTCAAGAAATAGGTATCAGATCAGCAAATAAAATTAAATGTTTTTGATATCCTTACAAATGCTACTTAATGACACCATAATTGTCCACCCTATTTCTTGAGATATCACCATTTTTCGACGATTTTTTACCCATTTTGATTTTTGTCAATTACAGCGCCATCTGTGACCGAAATGACTCGAATCGTAGATCAAATTGGGGTAATTTTTTCTGGAGAATCCGAATCTGCAATAAAAAATGGGGGTTCCCATTTAAATTTTTTAACTCCACCCTCCCCCACCTCCAGGGGATGGGGGTGGGGGGTCGAGTTTGGTATCATTAGATGTCCCTCTTCGAGATGAACAGTTTTCATTCAACACTTTTTTTGATCCGATGTGTGGTTCTCCAGATATTTCAATGTCTTCAGATAAATTGAACACCCGGTATAATAACAGAATATATTCAATCCAAAATTGTTCAAATATTTTAATTGGCACCATAAGTTAATATTAATTCTAATTAAGTTATTTACAAAAAAATTAATAAATGTTAGTTATGCATAAAAGACCATTATTTTGACATAGAATATGTTAATCGAATGCCTTTGGGTACACTATTTTTTGTCAGGCCATTAGGATCATAAAGAGATTGCCCTAGTGCTTTGTTAATCATCATTGCGAAAACAAATCCCAGAGGAAATTGTAACCTAGATAATTGTTGTCTGGGTGATACTGGGCATAAAATTAGTGACAGTCTATACTATTGTATAATTTGGGGGAATACAAATTTCTCAATATTATTACTGACCCTACTTTCACATTGAACTTAATGTGGTGGCTTTCCAGGTGGGTTCCAATGAATTTAAAAATTCTGTGGGTTAGTTGATTTTTTAAATTACTATTTAACCAATAAATTTTTATTTTTAAAAAATTACAAAATAATTTAAAACCATAAAATTGCATAATTATTTTCAAAAAACACGTGATTTAAATTAAGTTATAATATATTCGGTATGTAATAACCAATTTAATGTTAATGTATTTGCATTAAATTTGTGTATCTATTTATTTTAATTTATTTTTAATGGTTTACTGCTAATAGCATAGTAAAACTAAAACCAGATGGAAGTTATAATATAATATGCAAATGAGAACAGTTTACAACGAATTGTTTAAAAACGATTAAAAAAATACGTCTTACAAAGTAAATTATTAAAGTACAGACTTTTAAAACTCAAGAAAATTATAAAATAGGCTTCTTTATGAAGTTTACGGTCGTAATTTATCTTGATTTTACCAAATTATTATTATTTTTTTCATTTTGTTTTTGCATGTTTTAAAATATTTCCTTCGCCTTGTTGACTCTTTTCTCAGTTTGTGAAAGAGTACATGAGTCATTTACTCCTGTTTTATCAGTTTTCTACTTATATCTTCACAAAACAGGAGTAAATGACTCATGTACTCTTTCACAAACTGCCTTTGTGGATTAAGGGGCCCTACCAGGTTTTAGGCTTTGGTCTTCATGGCAATCGCCATTATTTCATCATTCACTGAGGCGTTCGCGAACGCACCCACTGATAAGAGAAAGACAACCGTGGAAAAACAACCAAAGTTTTTCAGTCAGTGTTGATGTTAAAATGCGGCACGGCAAAAAAACAAACGCGAAAAACAAATTCAGCTGGAGAAAAAGAGGATTATGTATGAATGTCGACAAGAGCCACAAGAAGATTTCTTAAGGTATTTTATGCGTTTGAAAGCGCTAAGTGACATACAAAGTAACCCTTTAAATGAAGTTGAATTACTGGAATTAGCATTAGTCAACGGTAAAGAAATATATCGACAAAATTTATTACCCTCAATCTGCACACCTAAGCCATGGTATATCGCCTCATGTGTCGCAGAAGACAAGAAGAAGATTGAGAAAAGGCAATTTCTTGAAAAAATAACCTTTGCGGAAAATGAGCGACGGGCATAGAAGACGGTACCCTTTTACGTCCGGAGAAGAAGAAGGAGAAGAAGAGAAAGTGAAAGAAAGTTGGAAAAAAAAGAGGGGAGATGCGAACGGTAGAAAATACGTATCAGAGTTGCAACGAAATTGAAGATACCCGATCAGAAATAAATGTAGAAGTACCTGATATGGGTTTTTGCTTCATAAAATTAAATTTTAATGAAACTGATGTAGATTTTATGGTAGATACTGGGTCAAGTTTATCCATCTTAAACCGTGAGGTAGCCCAAGTTTTACCGAATTGGACTGAGCGAGTTAAAGCTCATAAATTAATCAAGGTCGCAAATGGTCAACAACAATTGCTGCAGGAGTATGTCTAAGGGGAAGTCCGGAGTATTGAGGGTTGCAGTTGTACGCCCCAAAGCGATAAACTATGGATCTCGGATAAAATCCCGTGTAAAGGAGTAATAGGTCTAGTTGTTTTATGTATACTTAAAATGAGCCTAAAACTCGTAGTGGAACGGAGACAATGGATGCCGAAGAAGGAAAGACAAAGCGGAGAGGATAAAGAACGAATACAAGAACTGATTCAGGTCACCAGAAACCAGATGGCTGAGATTACAGCAAGATATCCAAATTACCTGCATAATATTGATACCGGAAAAGCTGAACCAGTAAAGGTGAGGCCATATCCTCAGTCTCCTGCGAAGATGCAGATACTACGAAAAAAGGTTCTGGAAATGGAACGACAAGGAATTGTAAGCCGCGTAGAGAGCTCTTGGTCTTTACCGTATTTCATGATTGCAAAAAAGGACACAAAAGAATATCGTTTTGTTCTAGATGCGCGATGCCTCAACGCCGTAACAAAACCGATGGCTTACTTTCCTCTGCCAATGGAACAAATACTCCGAAAGCTCTCCCATGCCCGCGTTTTTTCCATCTTAGATCTCAAAGCGGCGTATTGGCAGGTAGAACTAGACGAAGAATCACGTGAAAAGACGGCCTTCGTCGTACCAGGATTGGGGCCTTCGCTTTCAACGTCGTCCCTTTCGGCATTCGTAATGGAGCGCAAGTGTTCCAGTCCCTTATTGATCAAGTGCTTGACCCGACCATAGAACCCTGGAGTTTCCACTATATGGACGATATTATAGTGGGAACTCCAGACGTGACTTCGCATCGAAGAATTCTCAAAAAGGTCTTCGAACGCTTACAGAAATTTAACTTGAAAGTAAATTTCGAAAAATCCAGCTTTTTACGGAAAAATGTGGATTTTCTAGGGTTTTCTGTTGATGAGTTGGGATTACGGCCTTCGAAAAAGAATGTTACACCTATGATTAATTACCCCGTCCCTAAGAATGTAAAGGAAGTCAGGCATTTCATCGGAATGGTGCAGTTTTATCGGACTTTCATACCAGCCCTCAGTCAATTAAACTTTCCGTTGAGACGCCTGACCCACAAAGAAATCCCTTGGGAATGGTCTTCCACATGCCAACAAGCATTCGAGGATATCAAGAAAATACTTACGGAACCCCCGGTGCTCATGCGACCTGATTTCGAACACCCCTTTGCCATCCACACTGATGTAAGTAAACACGCAGTGGGAGGTATGCTGACTCAGGATATCGAAGGTCGGAGACATATAATTGCTTATTGCAGTCGAGCCTTGACGGAAATAGAGATGAAATATTCAGTCATAGAATGGGAATGCCTAGCAGTGATGCACGCCATCCACACATTCAGACCCTATGTGGATGGCACGCAATTCTCAGTGTTTTGCGATGCACAAGCGCTCACCTGGCTTAATAATTTCCGAGATCAACACGGACGCATCACTCGCTGGGCGCTTAAATTGCAAGGCTATGAGTTCGTCATATGACATAAAAGAGGCAAAACCAACTGTATTCCAGATGCTTTGTCCAGAAGCCTGACCATCACCGAAAATAAAGAACCATTCGAGTGGGACGTAATTCAAGCTGAAGACCGGGAATACGTTAGCAAAGATGAGAAAGCGAAAGAAAATATATACAGTCCTTGGAAAGTAGTAGGAAGAATAGTATACCGGATCGTCTTGAGACAACATAGGATCTGGGTACCCCACCATGCGATGACGCGATTGTTAGCCTTTTGGCATGAAAACGGCCCTTTGGTGTACCCCGGCGCTCGGAAGTTACTACATATCTTGCGCCAAAAGTATTATTGGCCTAAGATGACCAAGGATGTTTATAATTATACGGGTTCGTGTATCGCCTGTCAATTAAACCAAAAACGTATTTGCAACCGTTCGAATATATACGGCGAAATACTACAGGACCGATGGTTCTTTGGTCGTTATACGCATTGAGACCGTTAACTACCTCGTCCGCCAGGAACAAATACGTGTTAGTGTTGGTTGATGCGTTTTCCGGGTGGGTGAAAATTGCTCCTGTTAAAGCCCTCAACCACCAAGAGGTAATCAAGTTCCTGAAAAATACGATGAATGAATTAGGTACGCCGGATAGACTTATTACTGATAATGCCGCTTACTTCCGAAACCCACAAATCAAACATTATCTAACTTCTCGCAGCATATTACATCTGAATAGTACTCCTTATTGTCCGCGTACAAATCCAGTCGAACGATATATGCGTACCTTCCGGGAGAAATTGAGACTCAGCATAAATGTCCAAATGCCAGAAAAGTGGGAGGAACATTTACAGCGCATACTTTTTACCATGAGGGCTACGATACAAGAAGAGACAGGATATATACCCGCTGAGCTCATGTGTCGCACTGGTTACCTGCTGTTTCCGGACTTTAAAACTGAAGACCAAGAAGGTAGGGAAATCAAAATACAAAAGGCCTACTGCAGGAGGTACGCAAGGCAGAAGAAAACGCGTAAGAAGAGGCAAACAAGAACGTTTTCCAAAGGAGACAAAGTCCTAGTACACTGCGGAAAGCAAATCCTATAAACACTAAGATACAGCATCTATATCAAGGACCTTATATAATAGAAGAAAAGCTAGATGAAAACACGTTTCGATTGACCAGAGTAGATAAAATGGCGGATAGACGTCAGATCATTACCGATTATAATCATCTGAAGAGATTTAAAGAGAATTGGAAGATTCCGTAGATTTGAATGAAACCACTTCTGAGATGGTCACTTTTGATCCCATTATGTATGTGAGCAGATGCTTTGGTGAGACTTTTCTTCGCAGCCAAGGAGGTTACCGTGGAGCTCCTCAAATCAAAAGTTCCACATGAAGCTTACCATATCCACAGGATGAAGCGCTTCAAAAGTTTAAAGGAACACATTTCGGTGCGAAGATTTATTCTGCTTGAGGACAAGCTTCGTGTTTGATGGGCTGGGATGAAATGGGCGAATGGTGCCGAACGCGAAGAAAGACTGATTCTGTTAATCCAGGTCCTCCTGAACATAAGAGATCCAAAAATAAAAAAGGGATCAACAGGTTTTCGCAAACCCATCCCAAGCTGAGCGTTTCTAACCATGTAGAAGTTAAAAATGTGTCGCCATTCCGCTGGAAAAATAACAAATGTGAGTTGGTATGATAACCCTCGTTCAGGGATTAAGCTCGTATGGCTAGGAGCGAATGCGAAGGTGATCCAATGGAGGATCGCAATCGAAGCCCCGACAAGATGATGATTTAACAAAACGATGAACATTAATTGGAAATCTGGTAAGGTAGTAGTCATTTTGGGCCATAAACTTGATGATGGAAAACATTCTGTCGTGTGTCTTCTTGGTTTTGAATAGGTGTACGGATATCCAGCCCACAATACCAGTGCAGGAATCTAACAAAGACGCTAGGCACATCGCAGCAATTCGGAGACATTGATGAAAATCTGGATGCGAGTCCCGTTCGACGAAACTTCACCAAAAATCCATTCGACAATTCTCTGAAAAGATGAAATTAAGAAGTAGGTAGTTGATCGGCGGTCCTAACCTGTACTAACATTATTAACCAGATACCAAAGTAAATGTCCACCCCCCCCCCTCTGACTTACCTGTCTCCCCCGTCTACTTACCTTTCCCCAGACCAAAAAGTCTAGCAGCTGACTAAATTGTGACTGTGAGCTAACCTAAGGAACGGTAAGACGAGCACTTATAGAAATAGAAGATAATCTTTAAAGAGACACGTTTATAACCATAAATATCTAAAAATTAGATTTAACCCCTTACCTGAAGTGATATGGACAACGTAATCTTTTGATGTCATTGAGACGTTTTGTAATTCTAAATGAAAGTCGCATGCCTGTCTAATTTATGAGTGAACTTTTAGATGAATTTAGTTGATGATTTACAGATATGTAACAATATTTTTGCTTTTGAACATTATATATTAAGGAAAATTCTAATATAATTTTTTTGTTTTCGAACGAAACTGTGCGAAAAGGCCGTCTTAGACCTCTCCAAAGACTGTGTATAAAGAATTAGAATCAACAGAAGACAAGGTAGTATGTAGTGTCTTAAGGATTTAGAGCTTAAAGATGACGCCAATTTTACATAAATAATAGAGTCTTACGCCGATAATAAGGGTTGTAGTTAGAAAAGTTATGAAGAAGGACCTTGTCGAGAACCAATATAAAGTAGTTGATCTGGGAGATATGTATGATTAGGATTTGTATTCAGAAGAATAAAGCACAGTTTTGTTTTTCGAAGGACTAGTGTAAAGAGTATTCAATTACCTTGTAGTTAAATAATAAAGCGTATATTTGCGAGTTAGCCGATCAATATGGGAATTGTTTTGTTTTTTTTTTGAATTAGCGCCTAAGTATCGATTGGGAAAGCCCTAATTCTACTGTACTGTAAGTTGCCCAGAATCGGAGCGTTACACTGTCACACCTCTACATAAGGGAAACAGCTGAAACCTGGGAACACATATGTGTGGAGAATATTATGAGGTAAATTAATAATTCTGTAACACAAAAGCAACTAGTCCAAACTGTAGAAAGTGTTGACAATTGAACCTAAAAAAAACTCTAAATTACCCAGAATGCATGTAATCATAGCAACAGTGTAATGTGTTGGCTATGACACAGTGCTTTAAACAATAAACAAAGGAAACACCCCACCGTTTCAATCAAAAGGAAACAGCTGAATCAAGGACAACCCAAGAACGCCAATGTGCCTAAAATAGCATGAAATAACAATGTTTTTCGGTAGTATAGTTGGGGTTTCACAATTTATGATATTGCCCAAACACACTCCTCCACAGCAAAAAGCAATCATTGAATACTTATGAGATAACAGTTACAATACACCCATGTAACAGAAGCTTAGTCTAAATTCACTTATTAGTATCACTTATGAAGATTTTCTAAGTCTGTGTTCCCTTCCCTGAGGCTACGTCACGTTAATAGTCCCACCCAGCTAATAGACTTACTTTTCTCAGTTTCTCAAATTTATTTTTTTATGTGTTGTGCCCGCAATAATCTTTCTTACTTATTCTTATCATTTAATTATTTAACTACTGCATTTTCAATATCCTTTATGATCAGTTATAACAAGTAAATGCATCATAATTTACAGACTGGAACTAATTATTTTAAGAAAGAAAACAATCAATTATGATGATTCAAATTGTATCGTTTTATTTATTCAAGGATTCAATTTAGCAAACTTAGATTGTTAGTCAAATATATATGAACATAGCATGTAAACAATTCGCAATACTTCTGAATTTGCAAGAATTGAAATTTTATGATAATTGACTATACTTATTTAAAAGCTTTCCCAAGATTATCATTTAAACGCGCAAATGCAATAGTTCAATTTAAGTTCTATGTACTCTCTCTTATAGAATCGAAGTGAGCTCATTTTAATTGTAAACAGGAAACATATGTTCACTTATCACTTATCTGTGTATTATGCTCGCACACCTCTAGACAGTATGTTAAGGAACCTGATGAACTTGCTGTGGTGTTGCTTTTGTCAACCATTGAGATCTTGATCCGATCCGCTTCTCCTCTCATAGAACTTGGCCGTCGCTGCTCCTCCACCCCATGGCTACCACCGCCGTTACCTCGTGGATTTTACAGCTCGCTCTCAGCTTAATCACTCGCAAGAGACCTGGTTGATCCTTGCACCATGTCATGGACAATTGTCACCTGGTTGAACCGCTTTCATTTGCATTTGTTTAATGCCTTTCAAACCTGGTTGATCTGCCTAGCTTGATTTTCGATGTCGCCAAATCTCCAATGCTTTGTTTTCAATTTCGCCATTTTAAATAAAACATTCACATCCAATCATTCGATATTCACAATTGTTCATCATAGATAATTGAGAAATCAAATATGATACTTTGCATTGGAATCATTATTGAAAGAGCACCTTTGACATAGGAATCATAGTGACATGACTCAGTTGAGAGACCTCTGCCGAAGGAATGCACACGTGCGAGAGAGATGATAACAAAAGCACAGAGAGAGAGAGAGAGAGAGAGAGAGAGAGAGAGAGAGAGTTCTGCTTTTCCCCCTTTTTATAATCAATGCTCGCTGTGCGGGAAAGCTTCAAACCGACCAATCATTGCCGTCGACCGCACCAAGGATAAGAAAAGTTCGTTCGTGAGAAACTTTCGTTTCTATCTTTTGCACACGATTCAAATGACGCTCTGAAACTTGGCAGGTCGGAAAAACGAGAGATAGGCTTAATTATATTTTAAGACTCAATCCATAAAAATGTAAAGAACGCATAATAAAATTGAATATAAGATAATTACAAAAGAAGTGAAATTGACAGGAACTGATCATAAAGTCAAGTTCAAAACAAATTCAAATGAATATATTTGCATTTGTATTCGTGTGACATATCAGATATGTCACACGACTTCCAGTTTCTTTGTTTAATTACCGAAACCGTTGTGTCTTACATGTCGGTATAAAATGCTGGGCCATTCTGCATTTGGAAATTCGTACACTTGCCCCCTATTCTAGTTTCCAGAGAATATTACGTAATTATTGTTTTCAGCATACTCCATTCAATATGAAGATTTTCTATTAGGATTTCTCTTTTGTTAATGTTTACGGTATATTTAATTTGTTTCCTTCTTCACAGATTTTAAGTACAACTGTATATTGCCTAGATGTGCCTTGTAATCGGTTGCTACTTTAATGTTCAGTTTTTTACTCTGTACTACCTATCTATTTCTATTTCTATTTTATTTATTTATTTATTTTTTTATTTAAAGAAGAAGAATAATAATTTTTACATTGAGCCCGATCCGGAGCCTGTAGGGCCAACAGGCCGACGTGTGTGGTCTCTGGAGGGAATACTAATTTATAGTTACATGTTTTCGATAACAATAAAAATTGAAAGATCGTACATTATTACATTATTGACATTGATGTATTTATTTAAATGGTCGAGTTAAAGATAAAAAGGCTATTAGAAAAATTTGAAATGTAAAGAATTGTTAGGAAAAAAAGTCTTAAGTTAGACTATAGAGAAGTTTAGATTAGAAGGGAGAATAGTTATTGTTAGTAGATAGATTGTTAGTTAAAAGGGAATTTTTTAATAAATTCCTGAATGATAAACTTGTAGGGGCTGAGCGAATTTGCTCCGGCAAATTATTCCACCGTTTAATGCCTGCATAAGAGACGCAACAGCGCCGGTAATTACTTTTAGTAAATGGGAGTTTGAATAAGTTTGATTGTCGGGTAGAATAGGGGTGCAAATTATGCTGGAGAGCTATTTCAAAAGGTGAAGAAAGGATTAGATGATTATTATTAATCTTGTAGACGAATGAGCAAAGTTGAATTATATAAATTTGATAGATAGTTAAGATACCTTAGCGACTGAAATGTTGTGAAACTGAATTGGGTAATCTGATATTAAGCAGGGTTCTTAGGAACCATTTGTGTAAACGGAAAATACGTAGGAGATTTGCGTTAGTAGTGGAGCCCCAAAATTGGATCCTATAGCAGAGGGCCGAGTGTATTAGTGAGTTATAAAGAAGGATTAAGATATAGGGGAAAGAAAATGCAAATGTGAAATCATTCCTTGTGTTTTGCTAAGCTTAGCTAACAAAGTATTGGTGTGTGAATCCCAAGAAAGGTCATGTGTTAACTGTATACCTAAATATTTAAATGTATTAGTGACTGATAGCAAGCGTGAGTCATAATAAATGGGCAGTTCTGTAGGAACATGTGATTTATTGCGCTAAAAGAATAACATATTTTGTTTTATTGAGGTTAAGGGCAAGCAAATTAACTGAGTTCTAATGATTTAAAGTGAATAAGGTTTGGTTAATAGTGGTGGATAGAGTGGAAGTATTAGAATCAGCAAATAACAAAATTAGTTGCATCGTTCGCATATAAGATTAATTTTGACGAGGACAGTAATATGGCTAAATCATTGATAAACAGGTTAAATAGTAATGGGGAGAGGATAGAGCCCTGTGGGACACCAATATTGCGTACTAGTAATGATGACGAAATGGTTTGGACAGTTAAGTAATATGAGCGGTCAATAAAAAATTCGGCGAGCCAGTTTAGTGGGGGGCCACGAAGGTTAAAGAAAGAGGAAAGTTTGTAGATCAGAAGTTGGTGGAATATAGAGTCAAAAGCTTTGGTATAGTCTAAAAACAGAGAAACTATAAAGTTATTTTTGGTCATGTATTCAACTAGCTCAAAACAGGCCGTGTCAATACATGAAAAACCATGTTGTGCTGATGACAGTAGATTACTGTTATGTATATAACAGGATAGCCGATGAAAGTATAGATTTTCGAATATTTTAGAGAAGAACCGGAAGAATTGATATTGGGCGGTAGTTGAGATAATTATTATGGTCACCATTTTTATATATTTACAGTTTATTATACCATTATATTGAGAGTTAAGATTACTCAACCGCCCTTTTATTTTATATCTGGTCGTTCCATCTTTATGATTTTACTAATGTTTGCTTAACTATTTTACGTTACAAACCCTTTGTTTATTTTATTTTACTATTGTATTGTGCTCTTCTTGGCCAAACTCATCCGTTTTTATCCTACTGGCCTCGTTGGGCACTATTGCATTTTTTCTGTAACCTTTTTATCTAACCCGCATTTAATAAATAAATAAATAAATATTCTCAACACACAACTGTTATTTGACATTTTTCCAATGTTAACTTTTATTTGTGATTTATTGTAATGAACTCTGTTCCATAAAATTTATACAGGATGAGTGTTTTTAAAAGTGGCCCGATGAACAACGTGTAACAATGAGCATGAAAAGAGATAAAAGATCAGTGCAAATAACCTAGAATAAGTGCTGGAAGTGTCCTCCATTAACCTCGAGACACGTGTGAAGGCGTATCCACATGTTCCTGAAGGCACGAGCAAGGGTTTCCGCTGGAATGGCCTGAATGGCTGCCTGGACGTTTTGTTGAAGGTCGGTGACTGTGCGCGGATTGTTCTTCTAGAACACACCTTTCAGTGTACCCGAGAGGAAGAAATCGCAGATCGATAGGTTTGGCAACCGTGATGGCCAAGGCTGTTCTGTTTCTCGACTGATCACATGTTCGGGTGGGAACACTTCCTGGATACGGGCAAGTGTTGCGTGTGCAGAATGGGCTGTTGCACCATCTTGCTGGAAGTAAGCATTGGCACGCTCGTCATCAATAAGTTTTGCGGCAATCACACTGAAGATGTTGTGCACATAACGATCACTATTCACAGTTTCATTGAAGAACACAGGGATGAAGCGGCAGGCAGAGGTAGCACACCACACTCCAATTTTTTTGTGGATGCAGTGGAGACTCCATGAACACAGGTGGATTGATGGAAGACCAGTGGCGCATGTTCTGTGAGTTGACGTAACCGGACGGATGGAACCCCGCTTCATCCGAAATAAACACCTAACCATCCTCCAGCACCTCCGGAACAGTGGTGCTCAGGAACCATTCACAAAACTGAACCCTGGCCGGCTGGTCCATATCATGCAACTCATGCACAATGGTCATTTTGAAGGGGTGTAATTGTAAATCCTGTTTCATGATCTTCATTGCACTTGTCTAGACAAACCCAGTTGCTCTGACAGTCGCCGTGAAGACGTTTTAGAACTGAGTAGCATGTATTCTTCAGCAGCAGCAATGGTTGTGTCGTACGGACGTCCTTTTACGTACTTTCTTTGCATTCAGTACTGATCCCGTTACATGCCATTTTGCAATTAAGTTTTACATTGCACTCTTAGCAGGAGGTTTTGCTGGCAGTACCAACTTGAAACTTAATTTTAAACACATCTGAACACTGTTTCCATGACCCATGCCGTGCATACCGCTCTACCACAAAAATGCGCTGTTGCAGAGATAACACCATTTTCGCCAATTCGCACAAACGACTACCATACACACCTATGTCACTCTCTGAACTGTGCAATATCACATGAATGACAAATCATTTGAAAACTTCCTGCACAGTATTTTGCGTCGGGCCACTTTTAAAAAACTCATTCTGTATAGCTGATAAAACTTAGCAAACCACAGTATTGTTGTTACAGCGAAATAAAACTCGCTGTAACAATACCGTGTGTAGAGAGTGCTTGGGAAGAAGGAGAGAGAGAGAGAAGATGGGCGATTCGATTTTGAGAGAGAGGAAAGACGGATGGAGACAGAGAGAAAAACGAGAGCACAGCAAGAAGAGCTCTCGAGTGGCAGACGTGAGTTTTGGAGCATGTAAAAATTCACGTAGGTTTAAGCAGGATCAAGATGTTGACTTGGGCAACCAAAACGTCGGGAACACGGCGAACGCTTCTGAACGATTATTGAGAAGCGAGACGGCGTCAGCGACTATTATGACGGAGTCAGGTGAAAGCGAGGCCGTGAAGGCACGAGAGAAGACTCCATCTTAGGTCAGAAGCTACCGAGGCATCGTAGTAAATGGCATATACGCAATTACGCCATCGCCATCCATAACAGTGAGCCACATCACCGGACTAGAATTAAGTTTCTGGCGGGAAGAATTCCACTTGGAAAAATTTCCACCTTAATTTGTTACCTGGAACAAAGCCTGTGGTTGGGTTCGTTTTCACAAGGACAGCGAACGTATACTAGAAGCAGCGTGGGACGTTTGAGTCACAGAAACTAAGCTACACGTCTACACAGTAAGTGTTGCTCATTTTGCTTTTACCTTGTGTGTTTCTGTGAGAGTGATAAAGAAAAACTCGCGTCATATTTATTTCGACAGAGTGATATTGGAGGCTTGGGTGGCTATATTGAATCCTGCATTGCGTCGTAGACTTATGTACGGCGAAGGATAGTGAATTCTTGTGTATTGTGCGTCTAGTGATTCTTAGTGTGCTCATACAATTTTAGGAGCTATCTTTATAAAGGCATCAGTGGTGTAGCCATAGCCCCTGCAACCCCCACAATGGCGGGGGGGGGGCGCATGACATGTGTTCATATTTGGGTTCTATTTGGGGGCGCAATAGAAGTGAAAAGGGGCGAGGCGCAAACAACTCGTGCTACGCTACTGAAAGTCATATACGTACATATTTTTTATGCAACCAATTTCAGTTGAATTACACACTATTCAAATGAATAGTACAAATTAATTATAGAGAGAATATAATTAATCTTTCTATTCTACACTTTAATTTGGCTGGAACATAAGTTAAGCCTAATTAGCTTAAGACTCAAACAGAACCGAGACGCATATTTATCAAACGGACTGTTGTTCTTTTTCTGTAATAGCAGTTACTTGACTTTTAAAGGATGGTTTGATGAGATAAATATTTTTATCTATTTTTACAGTTCTTTGTCAATTATTTGTGTGTGTTTTGAACTGTAAGCAGTTATCACTCATCTACGGGTTGCTTAATATTTTACGTACCTATTGATTAAGGACTGATAATTGTTTACAAATCGGACCCTGGACTTGACTTAATTTAAGTTACGATATTATTGTCAATTGTAGCAGTATATCTGTAATTATACCGTAGATATAAGTGCGGCGTTCTTTACATTTTGGATAAAACGTTTAATTTTTGGAATGTCTTTCATTGTGCGTGTACAAATTTATTTTGCTAAAAGAGTTTTCATTAATTGAAGATACATTAGTTCGTTAGCAAAAAGTGTTTGCATGTATCTGGCTTTAAGCTTATTTCTACTTGTTTTATAGCCGATGTTTAATCAGCATCGATTATTAGCACAATTGTATTGAATGTGAAAAATATTAAGATTATTACATTTTGGTCATTATTTAAGTGAAATAATGTATGTTTTCCTTACTCTAGAATTATTGTTGCATAAGAAGGTATTAGCATTTTAATACCATATTGTTTTGATTTGATTAAACAGGTGGTGGCCTTACAGTATAACAGAGGGACATCAGG
>JAHWFO010030526.1:281241-305857 GCA_023313115.1 Rhysida immarginata | reverse complement strand
TACTCTATAAGGTCATTGTTCGGACTATCTTGACCTATGGTATGCCCGTCTGGGCCACAATATGTAAAACTAGATGGAAAGAACTGCAAACGTTCCAAAACGTTACCCTTAGGACTATTGCGCAAAAAGATCGGAGAATTGTTCGCAATTCCTCCATTTATAATGACTTCAACATGACTCATATTGGCAAATACGTTCAAGGGCTCATGGAATCCATGCTGCCCAATATGGAAAATCATAGCAACGAGCTAGTCTCGGGCATTTTAAAGCATCCTATGCATAGAAAGAGATATCGTGATCCAAGGCATATACTTGATATTAATTTTGAAGACATTGATAATGTCTTATTTCCAGATTACTGGACTTCATAGGTCGTGTTTTATCTAATACTAGTGGTCTGCTTCTAGTCTAGACAATCGTCAATTAAATTTTCCTCCACCAAGAGGAGGCAATTTTCTTTTATACTTTGGATGACCTTTGTGGGTACATCAGGCTTCTTTTCTAATTCAGTGTATTTCCCTTGGAATATGATTATGAAGGGTGAGATTATGGAAGCTATGCTTCCAGTTCCACACGAATACCGATATACTACACTGTTCGATTGTCGATTGTCTTTACACACGTCACTCCACTAGTAATGACGTTTTGGACATCTCGCTCTTGAAGGGTTTCTTCAAACCGTACAATATCTTCACGATTGATGACCTTTCTTCTGACCACAAGCCTGTGGCGTTGAACTTTGACAATGTCGACATAAATTTCCGAGAGGAACTGTTACATCATCAAGACTGGAAGCTCTACAAAGATATTCTTAAGGAATATGGCTGCCATCCCGACGTTGCTTACTGTACAGAGGACATCAATCAACGTGTTGAAGACATCACCAGATGTATTAACAGTGCCATAGAAGCTAGTAAGTATCCATCAAAGAATAAACCTCTTCATCGAATCCAACTCACTCCTGGAATCCAACGCCTAATTTCTGAAAGAAACAGGACTCGTAGACTATGGCAACGCTATCGTGAACCTTGGCTCAAAACCAAGTATAACAGGCTAGTGCGAAGAGTCCAAGAGGATATAAAAGAGCTTCGCGACGCTAGATGGAATGAAAAACTCAAAAGCTTGTCGGCTCGCGACAATTCCATGTGGAGTATGGTCAGAGCTTTACAGAAGAGGAAGAATGATACGCTTCCTCCACTACGTACTCCACAAGGTGACTATGTCCGAACTGATCAGGACAAGGCCCAAGTCATTGCAGATTCACTGGAAATGCAGTTTGTTACTCCCACCAACAATAAGCCCGAGAGCCAAATCATGTCTCAGCGTGTGGAAGAAGGTATTGTCAACTTTGATAAAGTCCCGTAGCATTTAACGGAGTACAACATCGAAGCTGGAGAGATCGCCAAAATCATAAGTAAACTGAAAAAGAAGAAGGCTCCAGGAAAAGACAAGGTGAGTAATAACGCCCTTATGAATCTCCCAAAGAACTTTATTGACTTTCTCACAAATATCATTAGCGACTGCTGTAAATTTTCTTATTTCCCTGTGGCTTGGTTGGTTTGTTTGGTATTAACGTCCTTTTCAACTGCTATGGTCATTTTAGGACGGCGTTATAGGGGCCGCAAATTTTGCCTCGCAAGGGTTCTTTAACGTGCAGCCGGCAAACGACTACACGGGACCAACGGCTTTACTTCCCTTCCGAAGGAAGTGCGTGATCTCAGGATTTACCCCTGAAAAATCCTCGTCGTCCTCGGCCGGGATCGAACCCGCGTACTCGGGCATCAGAGGCGATCACGCAACCTGCTGAGCCACCGAGGCCGATCCCTGTGGCTTGGAAGAAATCTATTGTGTTGAGTATCCCCAAGCAGGGGCAAAATCCTGCAATTCCGGCGAGTTACCGACCCATTAGCCTGCTACCCACGATGTCCAAGGTGTTGGAGAGAACGATCCTCGTCAGATTCCAAGATCACTGACTAGTAAATGACCTTTTTCGGGAAGAGCAGTTTGGCTTTCGTGCTGTCCACTCTTGTCCGATGCAGATATGGAGGCTCGTTGAAGACCTGAGCACCCCCCTGAACTTACATCCAGGTACTGTGGGGTGGTATTTCTCGATGTCAGTAAAGCTTTTGACCAAGTGTGGCATGAGGGCCTTGTCTACATAATGATCAGAGACGGGTTCCCTGCCGATTTGATTTTGATGGTGAAATCCTTTCTTGACGGAAGATCCTATCAAGCCAAAGTTGGAGAAGATCTTTCCACACCCCGTGTTGTAAAGGCCGGTGTCCCTCAGGGTTCTGTCCTCGGGCCTGTGCTATTTAATTACTTTGTACATGATTTCCCGAAACCCGATAATTGTAATCTGTATTTTTATGCGGATGACACTGCCATTATGACATGGGCACACAAGCCGGTTCACGTTATCCATCGGCTGCAGTGCGCCTTGAAGCACTTCGAAGACTGGTTTAACTGCTGGAAGTTGAACCTTAACGTCGGAAAGTGCAAGGCTTTGTACCTCAATAAGAAGCTCAAGCATCCCCCAGATTCTCTTGATCTGTTCAATAAGAAACTGGATTGGGTGGACAACTACAAGTATCTGGGAGTTATCATTGACTCAAGACTCTCAAGGAACCAGCATATGTCCTATGCTCTGAATAAAGCGAAGAGGGCGAAGTATAGTATCATAGCTCTGATGGGTCGCAACAGCGCCCTCAGCATTGACAACAAGCTACTTCTGTACAAATCGATTATCCGGACCATACTCCTCTATGGTATGCCTGCGTGGGCGACTATCTGTAAAACCAGATGGAGTGAACTACAGTCATTCCAGAATGTTACTCTGAGGACCATTGCCCAGCTGGACAGAAGGATGGTGAAAAACCAATCCATCCACTTGATTTAAACATGGCCCATATCGGAAAGTTTATACAGGATCTCCTTTTGATTATGATACAGAAGATGAAGACTCACGACAATAAGCTTTTGAAAGGGATACTGAAGAACTCAATGAATATGAACTGGCATACGAAGTATCGTAAACCGAGGCACGTTCTTGACATCAATTTTGAAGATATTAGCAACGTCTCTTTCCCGGACTACTGGAAGATGTGATAATCTTATTTCTGCTTGTATTTTTTTAATTCGTTTGATTTTTGTTTCTGACAATCGTCAATCTTATTTTCTTTTTTGTATAATATGGAAGACCGCTTGGGTTGGTTAGGCTTCTTGACTACCTTAGTGTATTTCGTTTGGAATTTATTCTGGTTGGATCAGCTTTGTGAAAGCGCTGCTTTCGTCCCAACCTAACAAATGTACACTTCACTGTTCGATTGTCGATTGTCGATTGTCTTTACACACGTCAACGTCAACGACCTACCAGGTATGTATAAGCAATTAGGACGTATCTTTCATCTCTTTTCTAATCTAGGCAAAAGTTACCCACAGTTGAGTGGGCTCCTTACGACCCACTAATTTTAGTATGGCTGCACAACGTTATACTGTAATCAACAAAGGTGAACTTCGGTGCGTATTATGGAACGCTAGGGGCATTCCCCGAAAGCGTATCGAGTTTAACAATTTTCTGTTAAAGCAATAAATCGACGTTCCTTTTCTGTGTGAAACTCATCTCATTAGTGAAACATTATCTTAACATTAGTGAGCTTGATGAACTCTTCAGTGGTGACACTCCAGTCGTCCTAGCTGGTGACCTAAATGCCAAACATCCAAGCTGGAACTCCAGAACGCAGAATTACAACGGCATGATTCTCTATAGGTACATACAAGGTAGAGATGATATCATCGCTGCTGGACCTGTGGAAGACACTTACTACTGCGACCACTCCCCTAGTAGTGACGTTTTGGACATCTCGCTCTTGAAGGGTTTCTTCAAACCGTACAATATCTTCACGATTGATGACCTTTCTTCTGACCACAAGCCTGTGGCGTTGAACTTTGACAATGTCGACATAAATTTCCGAGAGGAACTGATACATCTTCAAGACTGGAAGCTCTACAAAGATATTCTTAAGGAATATGGCTGCCATCCCGAAGTTGCTTGCTTGGGTTGGTTAGGCTTCTTGACTACCTCGGTTTATTTCATTTGGAGTTCATTCTGGTTAGATGAGCTTTGTGAAAGCGCTGCTTTCGTCCCATCCTAACAAATGTACACTTCACTGTTCGATTGTCGATTGTCTTTACACACGTCCAAATGCTCCTTAAGAAATTTCTTCTTAAAATTGAGACCCACTACAATCCCTTGGTAGCCAGTATACTGAACCACCCTCTAGCCCTTAGGGGTCCCATAAGGATACGAAGACCCCTTCATATATTGGTAGTTAAATTAGATGATATCAATAAGGTTGTCTTCCCCGACTTCTGGATATCTTAGCCCCAGATGATCAGGGCTATCTCTACGTCAATCAACAATCTTATTCTTCATCCTACCAGTTAGGACTCTATTCTCTGGATGACGCTTGAGGGACATCAAGCTTCTCTTCCAACTCAGTGTAATTCCCTTGGTTACGTTATGGGCGAGTGTGCTAGGGAAGCTCTGCTCCCGGGCCGCTCGTGTCTTTTCACTACACTGTTCGATTGTCTATTGTCGATTTACACACTCAGTTGCATCTTGTGTGTTACTCCCTGTCATTTCTGCTGAAGATGAGAGCTTCGTTCTCGAAAAGTACTTATAGGTCGTATTTTTTCTTTTTAGTCGTTGTGGTTAAAGAGCGTTTTATTTCTTGTATTAAATCAAGTTAATATTCATTAAAATCCTCAACTTTACAAATAATTAAATAATTGGATAACTCATGAATTTCATTGTAAAGGAGAACATGTAAGGAAAATATTGAATAATCTAAGATTATTTAGAGAAACACAGTGATATGTGTAGGAAAAATACACTTTTTAAACGTTTAATAAAGGTTGGAATTTTATATGTTTCTTTGTTGTATTAAAAATATAATTATACAGTATAAAATCACAATACTGGTATAATATTAAGCTTATACATAAAAAGTGCATTTAATGCATTTTTAAAAATATCAAAGTAAGATCAATAGTTCGCATTCAACTTTTCAACTAACATTAGTAGTTTGAAGTTCTTACTTTCTTCTACCCATTGAAAACACCTGAAAAGTAAATCATCTTTTAATTAGCTGAGATTTAATAAGTTATGATTAATCCAAATATATATTGTGTTTGTTCTTAGTTTAATAGCCAATTTTCATTTCCCCACGGGGAGCAATTTTTCTTTCTCATTTTCGCTTCTATAGAGATCGTGAATATTTGTTGATACAATACAATAATATACAATATGTAAATTTAATTTCCAATAAACAAGCCAGTTATTCTGGGAAATGAAAAGAAATTATTTGACGGAGTGTTCATTTATCCTGAATTCTTATATGCGGTTTGGACTACAGACATGCTTTTGGCTACAGACATAAGTGATGCTGGCGATAGCAAAAACTATTGTTTCTATATGTTTTACTATAAAAATTTACCCTCAAATTTCTGCATTACTCAGACTCTATAATTATTTTGGATAAAAGTCCAGAGTAGCGTTCCCTAATTTTCTCGGATGAAATCGAACAGCCTCGTCTCTTTTATGCTCTGAATTTATTATTGTAACATATCTAATTAATAAGTACGGTAAATGATTTATCATTTATTATTTTTTTTAAGATAAGAATAAATATTTAACCCTGGACCACAAAGCTTTCTACAAACCCTCATCAATTTGACTATCCTTAAATAATACGTATTTTTATAAATGTTTAAAGAAATTTTTATTTTCATTATTTGGTTCCTAATAGTTAATATAAAATTATTTTTTGATTTTAGTCTTTATTTTGCATTCGTGTGAGAATTTTAACACTTAATTTTTATTTGTATAGCTCAAACAATAAAATTATTATATGATAAAATTATTAATTAAATAACAAAAAAAAAAGAATAATATAAAAAATAATACTATACATAAAGTAAAATGCATCATCAAAAAGTATCCCCCCCCCCCAATTACACCCTAATTAATACATTTAAAAGGTTCGAAAAATGTTTCATTGTTACAAACCTTTGTCAATTTGAGTAGTCATGGTAGCTAAAAATTGGAAAAAATACCTGCATCCCTTATTAGGATAGAAGACTGTGTGAGATTAAATATTCGCATTAGGGTTTATATGCACGCAGGTTGGGACTAAATTTAGAAAACAGCGTAGTCGATGGCAACGAGGGTTAGTAATCCAGGATTAATCAACATTATGCGTTAATTTAAACTTTCCGACTAATGCAAACATGACTTATGTGTTCTAAGAAAACAAAATTTCAAACATACCTTTTTGGAAATCCGTACATTCTTTAGTTGGATGAATTATCTTCATACTTTAAAATTTGATTTTCTTTTCCATTCCATAAAAAGAACGATTGTTACTTCTCTCGATACGAGTTAACGCTTGATTGAATCCGCCATGTTTTTCCTGGAACAAACCGCTGTGAATCATGGGGACAAACTGCCACTTGGACTCATGAGAATCAAAATGTTTTTTAGGGGAAAATATCTTCGCATTGAATGATGGGTACAGCTGCCATTTTTTGAGGGCAAAAGGAAGGCAATCCTATACTGCTGCTCATCGAAGTGCGCCATTTTTGCCCGACTTGTTATTGTATAACGATGGTAACGAGTTGTTGCGTGTTTGGATGTATTGTATAACAATGGGATAAGTTCAGAGCCATGGCAGCCATGGGTCTCGATGCCCTCAAAAGATGGCGGATATTCAATGTTTATGTTTTGATATTTCTTCGTATAACCTTTTTTAAAAACTATATATTTTATCTGGCAAACTGGATATGTTTCAGAATAAATGGATCTTTGTGTGGAGAACAATAAAACAATGTCTTTGACTTGGTGAATCTGCGGAATATGTGATATTTTTTATTTCCTCGCTTGTTTATTGGTTTTTAAAGAAAAGTTTTTAGTGTGAGATTTTTCCTTTCTTTTTATAATTTGCATAATGTTTGATTTTTAACGTGTAGATAATGTATATGGGGACAATTATTGAGCTATATTAAATAAAAAATCAAATTTTTAAAAACTACTGAGTTCAAATATTTTATTCAAATGTTAAACGTAATTACAGATATTCGGATTTAGTTTATGATATGTTCAATACGCTTGTCATCAATGGCTATGATGTGGCACAGAAAAAGATCTAAGTTGTCCAAAACTCGCTGAACTGTCAAGACATCAATCCTGTCGATGACCTCCTGAATGGTTGTTTTGAATTCAGCGATGGTTCCGGGTTATTTGCTTAAACTTTGTCTTTAATAATGTCCTACAAAAATAAGTCACAAGGGTTGAGATCAGGAAAATATGGCGGCATCTGGGTACCCCAAAGCCAGAATGCGCTCTCTAAAGCGCTCTTCCAGGACTTCAAACACTCTTTTGGTCCAATGGGGTCGTGCTCCATCCTGCATGAACAACATCTTTTCGAAATCTGGGTCACTTTGGATAATAGAGATGAGATCATTTTCTAAAATTTTCAACGAAAAATGAACAGCAACAATACAAGTGCGCTTGCTCAAAAAATCCCAACATTTCCTGCATTCAACCACCAAGTTTTAACTGAATCTCGCCAACTGTTCAAAAGTTATCAATTTTTTTTCATATAGCTCAATAATTGTCACCCTGTACGTATGTATATATTCAAATTATATTTTTGTTTATTTTTCGATTTGATATCATATAGTTTTCTTTTTAATTTGTCATTAATTTTACGTAATTTCATGGTTGTTGTTGTTTGTTAATAACATAGGTAAGTAGAACATAACTAATAATTTTTCGATTGAAAAATGGAAGAAAAAATTCTCCAACCTGGATTCGACCAGGAACACCTCTAGCAATTAGACTATCACATAAATATAACTACCTGATATAAGGAGCCGGCCTTGCTCAGACTCTTTTTTGATGAAATTTTGCAATATCTGACAGAAAAAATGAACACTTGAAAAAAGCTTAGAATTAATATAGTAAAAATTCATATTGAAGAAATGAAAAGAATTCTTTTCAAATGCTCCTAATGGATGACCTCTCCAACTACCGGGCCTTTAGCAGTTCTACTCAACTTTGCTCGTGTTGGAACGTTGTGTATACCTGAGTGAGTTTGATGCAGTGCCGAAGAAAAAGGGTGGAGAATAACGTTAATTTTATGTTTAATCACATTCAGAAATTGCAAAAAAGAGTGAGGAACAACGGATATATCAGCTACTTCATAATAAATCGCAAAAGAGTCCTAAATACTTGAAATGAATTTTAAATCAAAGAACCAAATCCACATTTTATAACCAATGTAAAAACTAAGCTTTCAACATGCGAGTTTGTATGTTAATTTATGAAAACAAAAAATCCGGTAAAAATCCGAAAAACGTAAAATACCGGAAAATTAGATCCAGATAATCAAAAAAATAAACGAAGCAGATAGTTGATCTTATTAAATTTCATTAATCTAGACCTATTTTTACTCGCGAAATAATGGAAAAACTGCGAGAAATCGCATATTTTTACGGAGGGCCGTAGAGGCGCAAAGAATAAAATATAAAAAAAGGAGAAATAGTTTTTTTTTGCAAATATGGTAACTATTCTTGGTCCAAATATCTGACAAGGAGAGGCTACGGCGTTGAAGAAACGGATTCAGGTGGGAATTGGTGTATACGTAAAGGGTCCTTATCTGTGTATGTGTGCAGAGCCGTAGTGCGCACTATTCAGCCATTCGCAAGGTAACTGACCTGGAACTTGGGCGCCTGAAACAGCACGCCTTATGTACGCTGTGCATACATGATTTTTCAGCAGTAGTGGTAGCGCAATGATAAAGCGTTCGCTCGGTATCCTGTAACTTCTTGCGTGTTGTTGGTTCAAATCACGGTCGGGGAAATATTTTTCAAAACTCTGCACAACGGTTTTTTTTTCATTCCTTACTAATAATCACGATTAGAAATGCATTTTTATTTATTTTGTTTGTAAAGATCCTCTTTTATAAGTAAGTTATAAAAAATTTACGCTTTTATAAGTAAGTTATGAAAAAAACATTTTTATTTACTTTTTTAAGTTTCTTCTTTTGCGAAGTAAACTTCTGGTAAATGTCCAAAATGAGGTTAGTTCTCATTGTGCAACGAGTGAAACTGACGATACTTCAATGTATAGTGAACAGTCGAAAAAGAATTCTATATTTTAAAATGTGTACCATTTATTGAAAATGTAAAAAAATGCCCTGCTGTATCGAAATTATTAACGAGGTATAAGAAAACGCTATGTTTATACCTTTAATAACTGTAAAATAAGAAACTTGAAAAAGAAGAGAAAAATGTGTTTTCATTGTTATTATTAATAAAAAGGTATAAAACAGCAATTTTTTATAACTTATATTTATACATCTTTTAATCCTCGTGCGCAATTTTGAACTTTTCTGCATTGAAATTAGGCAGCAAAACCACAATACCAGGGCGCCCCCCCCCCCAAGCAATCTATGGGGTCCTCTGGCCGCCTTCACAAAGCGAAAATCGAGAAAACCAGAAATTCGTTTTTTTGGAAATATCCCCGAGAAGCTTCCCTCCGAGTTTCGTTGCTTTATCTTTATTCCCCGTGAACTTACATCAAAATACCGGAAAATTTTGAGAAACAATTCCGATAATCGACTTTTTTTCAGTTTCCGCGCCCTTAAAATTCGAATATCGAAAATCGGAGAATCTTTTTTGGCATGGTAGCTAGAAACCTTCCTGTAAATTTTCTGTGTTCATTGGGGGTGGAGCCAGGCGACCGAACGCACAACTCCTTTCTGCCACCCTGAGGGGGGGGGGGTCCAAATTTCCAAAAACCTCGTCTAAATACGCCTCTATGCTATCCGCCCTAATCAGATGAAGCATAACAGGCCCAATGATGTTTGGGTTGTTGGATTCCTTTGGTCCCTACCCGTCTCCAATGCCGGAAACCGTCAACTGTTAGTTATAGTAGACATCTTTTCCGGCTGGATTGAGTTCAAGCCCGTACCTACCCTTGATTCAAAGGCAAGTGATTAACTTCTTGGAATAGTGTATACAATGCTTAGGGGCTCCGGCTAAAATAATCTATGACAACGCGGCGTGCTTTCGAAATTCCAAGGTGCGGCATTATACGGATTCTAAAGACAAAAGGCAATGTTGTAACGTACCTTACTTCCCGAGGACAAACCTTGTTGAAAGATATATGCAGTCGTTGAGAGATATTATGTGCCAATACACAACATCAGCAATTGTGGTAGGAGTACCTCTGAAAGATTTTCTTCACACTGAGATGAACGGCGAAGAGACAGGATATTCGACTGCAGAGTTGATGCTTGGAGAGGACTATTTACAGATTAGGCTGGTTTCTACGAGAACGGGAGATGACCATTAATAGAAAATACGCAAGGCATATAGTCGAAAGTAGAGACATAGGAAAAGGAACCGAAAAAAAGCAAAGAAAAATATAACAGGAGAAAGAGTTTTAATTCATAAAAAAGCAATAGCGTTGAAGAAACGGGCATGTTCGGAAATGACAACCATTATTCCATGGACCATATGTAATTGTGAGAAAATTGTACATTTGAGGTCAGATCCCACGCTCAGAAATAGGGCGTTTCACGACAACACTGTGTGATCAGTAGGTTGTAGGACCACCGTGGATGGCGATATAGGCAGCGATATAGGCAGCAATACGTCTAGGTAGAGTCAGTAAGTGTGCGGTTTGTGTCCTGAAGGATGGATGTCCATTCCCTGTCAACCATTTACCAAAGTATGTCTCCTGAATGTGCCGATGGCAGTGCATGCAAGTGATGTCCAATCGCGTTCCGGGCGTGTTCCATTTATGTGAGATCAGGGGAGAGTGCTGGCCAGGGAAGCATCTGGATACTTTGCAGGGCATGTTGGCTGGAGTGTGCCGTATGCAGTCTGGCGTTATCCTGCTGGTATATGGTATTGGGCACTCGCTGAAGGAAGGGTAATGTCACCGAACGCAGTACCTCATCAACGTTTCGTTGGACGTCAAGATGCCATCAATACGGACCAGAGGTGATCTGCAATATAGGAGTTTGTGCCCCAAACTATGATGTCGCGTTGTCGCGCAGTGCGCCAATCCCCAGTTGCGGCCGGATTGGACCTGTCACCACGTTGGTGCCAAACTCTTGAACGGCGACTGTCATTGCTGAAACATCAGCGTGACTCGTCTTTGAACATCACCATGCGCCATTCCACTGTCCTCATGGCTCCTTCTCGACACCATTCCAAAACGAAGGCGTCTGTGAAGTGGAGTCAATGGCAGTCTTCTTAATGGACGATCTGAGCGCAGGCTGCTGGCGACCAATCAAGGAATGATATTCTTGAACGATGGGAGCATCTAGATGTCCTGAACATGCGGTAAGAGATCGATGGAAGTGACCTGGGGGTTCGCCAAAGCTTGCTAGCGGATTCGTCTGTCCACACGTGCTGACATCGCTGGTGTCACACTGGAAACTCTCAAATGTGCCACATTTCTTTGTTCAATCCATCTTTGCCATAGCCGATACTCCATGGACGCGTATAGGTTGCAGTCTGTTGAGATTCGACGAAAGAAACAACCTGTCCTCCTCAGTTTGATAACCATTACTGCTCGTGGAATCGTTTGTCTGCTGGAATCGTCCTGGTATTCTTTGCAACCCGAAAAAAAATTGGAAGATGATTTCTGTACAAGACAGAATAGCATAAGTATTGCCAGTTATGCAAATTCCTTCCCTTATATCGCATTCAAAACGCGCGGAAAAGCTGCGCAATTCGTTTCATTTACTTATCCCTGTTAGCTGGGTCAACCCTGCAATTTGCGCATCTCTGTGCCCATTTTTCTCGCTGTGTATACAGTCCAATACAATGGAGACGATTTCGTATGATCCGGGTGCATTCCGTTCTCCAGTGGTAGGAAGAAACTCCCTGCAGCTACTTCGCATTGCTGAGCCGATTCTTTCTTGCCAATAATGTCAAATAGCAGCAGTCATCTCTTGCTGTTGGGGCAGATGGGCGACCCTGCCCTTTTTTTCTTCCTACTGTGCCAGTCTCTTGTAAGCGATTCTACAATCTGCTAATCACGTTTGGGGGCGTTCCAAATGCTGCCATTCTCGTCTTCTGTCCAGTTTCAAGACCGGTTATAGCACTCCAGTCTTCGAATTCCGACAAATTGTGTTACAGTGGCACTACAAGACCAAGGAAATTGCAGATACTCAAGTACTTTCAGCCTTTTTGTATTGAATTTTGACCACAATATGAAAGTTTGGTTTTGCATCTCATTTGCATAATCAGTTTAATTTTCTTTGACTTGTCATTTGATTTATCTGATGTTTTTGTTAACAAAATTCAAATGTTTTTTTTATCGCTTCATATCCATTTTAACATATCCCATACTTTTTGTGAGCAGCGTAGTTGTTGCAGCTGATATAGGACGAAGATATTTTATGGAAGAAAATCTCCTAGTGAGAGGTCGGCGGCGGAAGAATCGAAGATAAAACGAGAAGACGAATAGGAGACACGAAACCGGCGGATTGGAATTGTAATTCTAATTATGTTAGAAAACCTTAAGATGTATAGAATTAGAATAATAAAAAATAAAATAATAAACTTTAATGAAATAAGTTTTCTGGGGATTAGACTCGGTTGTTCGATTCAGTATGCTAGTTGCCTTTTAGCAAGAGGGTGCATTAGACGCCAAGCCAACGCTTTTCTAATAGGTGTCACGAAATATCGTGACAACGGTCTTCTCCATCGATCATATTAAAGAGAAAAGAGCAAACAGTAAGAAAGCTCAAATTGTGGCGCCATCTATTGAGAGTAATAGCCATTATCAGCCGGCGAAAGTTAAATTAAAGAATCAAAAAGCAAAGCTAAGTAGGCGGAGAAAAAGAAAAAAGGGTGATGGCGCTGATGGTGGTGCGGCACAAGTTTTGAGAAAGGAAGAGACAGTTGAGACTTTTCCGCACTGGGCTTTGTAGCAATGGGCCCCGAATCGAATTCTGCAGTGACAACGAATGCTTCGTGAGACAGTTGTGGGACTTGTGAAATAGAAGAGGTCGTGCAACTCAAAATGTGAACAATGTTAAAAGCTCGAATGTTGCTAGAGCTTCTAACTGTATGTCAACTGTTACTAACTATGAAATTACACCAGATAACGAAGCCCGCGACAAGCCTTCATGTGCATTAACCGCTGAGAAACGGACGAGTTTCTCGCTTAATGTACATAGCACTCCAGTATCAACAGTTGGCGATCACGAAGTATACAAGGGCCAGCGGTTCGTTTCTTCAGCTTTTAAGGGGCCAGAGAGTGAAGCAGAGGAAATACGACGCAGCTATTTCGTTGCCCAGGTGATTCAGTGCATCGTTAATGTGAAAGGCCTCCCATAGCTGTATCTCGTCATAGACGCTCAAGAGATTATGTTTACTGCAAAACCCTGAATAAAGATAGGAGGCATCAAGTCAAATAAAATCTTGTAAACATTCCAAGGAGGAGTTCTAGCAGTGAAGGAAAAATACATTTATACATTTATTAAAAAATTAATCCCCCCCTCCCCTTCCCCTCGAGTAGGGTAAAGCAAGTAGCAGATCCTGAAATCAACCATGTTTACCCCTTTATCTGCACTTTTTATCTCTTCCCAAGTTTTTTAATCAAAAATTAATTTTCTCGAACGTAATCTGCAGAAAATGTAAAAAAAACTCGTATTTTCTTTCCTTTCTCATCATTTTCGAACGTATGATATATCACAAGCCATATGTTGGCATAGTTCTAAAGACCACGTGACTACCACCCCCGCAAATCCGACTCCAATGGAACACCTGGGCTTAAACTTCATTGTAATGTAGATCTTGCCTAAAGGAATCTAGATACTGAATTTCACGCCTTAACGTACCTAAATAGCACATAGATATGTTGTCCTCTCTGAATCCTACCCCCATAATTCCGACCCCACTATACCAATCAACACCAAACTAAATAGTGCAGATGCACATGCCCATAAAGAAGCTACATTCCGATTTTCAACCTTCTACCTCAAAAAATGTAGAAATTATGAAGGGATACACAGTTAAGACGTTATAAAACCAATGAATAGCTCCATTTTTTCGCTACTGAATAATATAGATTATGAGCACTTGAGCAATCGTGTGTCAACAAAGCGATTTCACGTGCGCGCGCCGATGTCAGTAATGATTAAGAGATGAACAGAAAGTAACAATGTATTCCTTCTTGATAAATCGACTGTTATAAGACATGCCATTATCTTGATATTCTTAACACTCACTCTTTTAACACGTGAATTCGACTTGAAGGGGTCCACGAAAAATTCTGAAAAGTTGATACGGCCGAGCGAAGACTTTGATGGTCATATTCTTGAAAACAGAATTTGAAAAAGTTAATCCGTTTTCAAGTTATCGTGCAAACGGCGGACGGCCGGATAAACGTACAGACGAAGGGCGCATTCTTATATATGTTAAAGCTCCTAATAATAATAAAATGTTGTTAACATTCCAAGGAGGAGCTTTGGCAGTGAAGCAGAAATACATTTATATGTTTATTAAAAAGAAATTAATCCCCCCCCCCCGCCTCCGGAGTAGGATAAGGCAAGTCATCTATTTTTACCCCTTCATCTGCACTTTTACCTCTCCCCAAGTTTTTTTTAGTCAATAAATTGATTTTCTCGAATGCATTATGTAAAAAATGTAAAAAACCTCGTATCTTCTTTAGTTTTTCATCATTTCCAAACGTATGATATATCACATGCCATCTGTTGCCATAGTTCTAAGGACCAAGTAACCGCTTTCCCCGCAAATCCAATCCCACTGGAACAATTGGGTCTAAACTTCATGTAATGTAGATCTTGCCTAGAGGAATCTGGATACTGGATTTTACGCCTTTACGTACCTAAATAACACATAGATATGTTGCCCTCTCTGAATCCCACCCCCGTACTTCCGAACCCGTATACCAATCAAAACCAAACTAAATAGTGCAATGGACATGCCCATAGTAAGCTATATTCCGAATTTCAATCTTCTACCTCAAAAAAATGTAGAAATTATGGAGGGGACGGACTGACATTATCAAACCAATAAGTAGCTCCATTCTTATTCTACTTACGAGGGTCAGTCAAATGAAAAGCGGAAAATTTTTTTTACAGCTCCATTATTACAGACAGAGTTGGTACACTATTTTTCAATATAGTCCCCATCTTTTCCATGCATTTCCGCCACCGAGTCGGGAAGGCATGGATACCTCGGGAAAAAATATTTTCATATAATGGAGATCTTGATTATAGGAATATGCATACCGAATTCCACTCCTTTATATGCATAAATACACCTAGACCTTTTGGTCCCCTCTAATTTTCACCCCCAAAACTCCGACCTTATTGGGCTAATGAAAACCAAACTAAATAGTGAAGGTGCACATGCCCATAGTAAGCTACATTCCGAATTTCAACCATCTACCTCAAAAAATGTAGAAATGATGAAGGGTGATTCAAATCGTGTATAAAATAAAACCAATAATTAGCTCCATTTATAGATTATGAGCACTTGACCAATCGTGCGTCGACAGAGCGATTTCACATGGGCGCGCCGATGTCAATAATGCTTAAAAAGATGAACAGAAAGTAACAATATATTCATTCTTGACAAATCGATTGTTATATGATATGCCAGTATCTTTGAATTCTTTACACTCACTGTTTTAGCACGTGAATTCGACTTGAAGGGGTCCACGAAAAATTCTGAAAAGTTGATACGGCCGAACTAAGACTTTGATGGTCATATTTCTGAAAGCAGTGCAAACGACGGTCGGACGGACGGATAAACGTACAGACCAAGGGCGCATTCTTATAAAATTCCATGGCGCTGCAGTCTGGAAAAATCTAAACTACGATATATTCTAAGGAATAAACCATTTTTTCACAGCAAACTTGCAATCTGTGAACAGCACACGCTTACAGCAGAAAGACGACTTACAGAATGGCGAACTCACAGACTGCGTTTTCTTCTATATCTTTCAAATCGCCTGCAGCGCCATGAATTTCGAAAGTTTGTCTGCCTGAAAATTTACTGTTGTCCCAAGCATATTGCAACAAACGGTGTATTTTCATCGCTGCCCGTTTAGTTTTTATTGATTTTTCAAATATACCGGTCATTTTTGAAACACCCGGTATGTACTTACTATGTCTATTTGTGTTACATGGCCACTGGGAGATAAAAGATATAGGGTGATTGTGACTTCGCATTGAATTAGTTCAACTACCATACCACTTTTTCGGATGTCTCTTGTATAGGTATTTTATAATGCAAAAAAAATAAATATTACTGAAATATTAATTATTACTACGTGAATTAATCTAGACATCTCTTGGCAGGGGAGGTAAGGACGAATTTGTTTTATTAGGTAGGTTATTCGGTGCAAGTTAATGATAATGAGATCAGTCATATTATTGAAGTTAAACTTAAGAGTCGAATATAATTCCCAAAATATTGATGGTAACTTGTGTTTGGCTGTTCTTTGAGGCAATAAACTGAGTTGTTTTTTTCTGTTAAAGGGTTAATCCTCTTTGATTACCAAGTATATAAAAAGCTAATGTCTAAAGTGTGTCAGATTTATGTCTTGGTCTTGAATATGATAAGAGGATTATAAGAAATTATCATCAACGTAACTGAACAACTTGTTGCAGTTGTGGTCAGGAATTTGTTTCAAAAGCCTTCGAAATGTCTCATGGGCAATCATAATGTAGAGGCCTCGGTTCAAGTAGTCGATTGCACTAACATAAAGTTTTATTGGAATTCAAAGTACGTTTCTCCCGAATTGCTGTGATGGTATTTTTTACCATCGGCAGTATACCAAGTCGGCAAATATTACGAGGGTTGCCCAGAAAGTAATGCACCACAATATTTTTCTCCGTCCCCGACAATGGTACGAATACGAAACTTGAGATATGCATTCTTTGAAGTTTTCGGAGAGCGCACGCAAATATTTCGTTTCTTCCGATAGATAACGTACGTTCAGCAATGGAACAACATGACGTCTGTAAGTGATGTACGTTATAAGCAGCGTTTCGTCATTGAATTTGTCACTGCGGAGCAAGAAACGGTTGGAAGCATTCACAAACGTATATGTGCAGTTTATGTAGCATCAGCAGTCGACGGAAGTATGGTTAGTCGCTGGGCACAGAGGGTGAGGCCATCAGAAAGTGGTTTGGTAGACCTCCAAGATTTGCCACGGTCGGGGTGGTCACCTTCGGCTGTCACACCTGACAAGATGCAGCGTGCTGATGCGCTCATTCGTCAGGACTGACGCAAAACGACTCGGCAGTTGGCGCTGGAGCTATCAATCAGCAAAGGAAGTGTGGGTGAAATCATCCGTGTTCTTTATTACAAAAAAACTAGTTCACATGGGGTTACGCGCTGTCTTACGGAGGAACACAAATCTCTGAGAAAAAACATTTCTTCTGACTTGCTGCAATGTTTTGAAGCTGAGGGGGAAGCCTTCTTGTCCCGGATTGTGACAGCTGATGAAACCTGGGTGCACCATTTTCAGCCTGAAACAAAACGACGATTGACGGAATGGTGTCATCCGCACTCTCCACAGAAGAAAAAATTCAAAGCAACTGCTTCTACTGGTAAGGTCATGATCAATGTGTTTTGGGACTGTGATGATGCCATACTATTGATGTGATGCTGAGAGGCAGCAACATTAATTCTGAGGCATATGTGTACACATTAACCAAACTCAAGGAACACTTCCAGCGATTTGGATGCCATAACAACCCAGCTGATTGTTTCCTTCATCACGATAATGCTCGCCCTCACAAATTTTACGACTTTATAACACATCACGAAACAGGGTTGGACAGTGTTATCCCATCCACCCTAGCGCCCTCAGACTTTCAATTATTTGGGCCATTTAAGAATGCCATTCTGGAAGAAATTTTTGAGGACGCCGAATAGGTGATTCACACAGTGAAGACGGCTGCGTGAACAGTACAAGGACTGGTACCGACACGGCATACACGCCTTTGTTTCTCGCTGGAGGAAGGCCATAGAACGGCACGGAGATTATGTGGAAATATAGGGAGTGTAGAAGAAACATCATTATTTCGTGTATATGTTTCATTGTGTTCAATAAATAATTGTTGAAGAAAAAATTTGTGGTGCATACTTTCTGGACTACCCTCGTATTTTCTCGATTATTTTAGTTAAAGGGGATAGTAGGATTAGTGGTCGGTAGTTTGCTATTTCCTCATGGCTACCCGATTTATGTAACGGTATTATTGTTGATTGCTTAAGGCTTTTGGGGAATTTGTTCTCTGTAATTATGTTGAGGCATAGTTCGCGGAATTTTTCTAGGCCAAACAGATCTAGTTGTTTAAGTAAGTTCGCTGGTATCCCTGTTTATTGTCCTTATCTTTTAATCACTATTCGTAATTTACGTTTAAGTACATGCCCATATGTTATTTTAGGTTGTGATGACAAATCACTGGTAGTTGTGGTACCATGTATAATAAAACTCCATCTATCCTCTCTCTAACTGCGATTGGTGGGTCTTCTCACCCTGCGCATGATTACATTGTTGCTTGTTTCATGGACATTGCACAACATACACTATCTAGCCAAAAGTAATCGGACACTTTCGATTTTAGACGTTTTGTCGAATATGTAGAAAAATACTTGACGAATTATCCTGAAATTTCAGGAGTGTAAAAATCTCCTGGAATCTTCGAGGTGGTTTGCATAGTGGGAAATACGATCTCGTTTTCTATAGAGTCAATGTGTTCTTTGAATCGTACTGCAAAATTGCGGGTCGATAATCCTACATAGAATCTGTCGCAAAACGCACAATTCAGGCGGTAAACTCCGGATTGGGAATATTTGTCGGTGGTGACGGCGGCGGGTGGGTTCAGGATGCGGGCTGATGGTGTAGGAGTACGAAAAGATATTCGAAGGCCAAGGGACGACAGGAAGTTAGAGAGCTGGGAGAAATTAGGGCCCAGATACAATAAGGACGTCCATTTCTTGGGAAGGGGCGAAACAAGAGGGGAGGGGGAGAAGAGGGCCCGTCTGCGGCGGTGAAGAATACGGGAGAACATGGAGGTCGAATATCCATTGGCATGGGCGAGGTTCCGGATTATGCGGAGTTCGGATGATCTGGATAGGGGGCTGAGGGGGAGCTTCAGGGCACGGTCAATTAGGAATCTTAATGAGGCTTGTTTGTGTGTGGGGGTATGTGAGGAGGAATGGTGTATTAAGTTGGAGGATGTGGTCGGTTTACGGAAGACGGAAAAGGAGAGGCGGTTGGTGTGGGGGTTGTTGGTAATGAGGATATCAAGGAAAGGGATGGATCGGTTAGTTTCTAGTTCAAATGTAAATTGGATATGTGGGGAAAAGGAGTTAAAAATGTTAACAATATTAGTGGGGGTAGTGGATCGGGAATCAAAGAGGATGAGGATGTCATCGACATATCGGAAATACGCGATGACAGAGGGATTATTAAGGAGGGGGGTAACGTATGTTAATTCCAGGTGCTGTAGGCATACCTCAGACAGAAAACTTCTGAGTGGGAATCCCATACCTAGCCCTGTGGGTTGGGAATAGTAGGAGTTGTTAAAGGAGAAATAGTTCTGCGAAGAAAATACAGACAGGATAGCTAGTAGGTCAATAGTATCGGGTTTAGGGAAAGACGCAGCAAGTAACAGACGCTGTAGTATAGAAAGGGTGGGGGTGACAGGGATGTTAGTGTATAAGTTGGTGATGTCAAGGGACATAAGGGAGAGGTGCTCATCCGTGCGGATAGAAGAAAGGGACTCAGTGAGGGTTAGGGAATACGTACATTGTAAGTATTAGGAAGGATTTTCAGGTTAAAGAGGAAGGTAGAAAGGGATTTGGCAACGAGGTGGGCAGGAGCTGGAGAATAGTTAACGACGGGGCGTATAGGCATGTTAGGTTTATGGATCTTGACTAGGGTGTTAAGGTTGGGTGGGCGAGGGTTGGTGAGATGAGGCGTCGGAGGTATCTGAAGCTTGGGGATTTGTTGACGGCGGAAATAATGGATTTGTGATACTTAGAGGTGGAGTCGGAAGGGAGGGTGACAAAATTGTTGGCGGCGATGAAATCATTGACTTTATCTATATAAGTAGAACGGTCAATGATGACCGACACGTTACCTTTATCGGCCTTGACGACGAGGGCATCGGAGTCTCGTAACTTCGTTTTCAAGGTGGTGGAGGCAGCAGCATCGGTGAGAAGTTCACGAGGTGGTCTAGACTGCGGACGCTTCTATGAAGGATTTGGTATGAGATATCCGGCGATGGCTCGCGCAGGAGGACCGTCGGTCTCGGGGAGTAGGTTGATGGCATGTTCAACATCTGTGATGACATCGTTTAAATCGGATTGTGTTGGCTTCTTATAGACAACATGTTTGAGGCCTTTGTCAAGGAGTCGTTGCTCGTTGTCGGACAGCTGGAATGAAGTTAGGTTCACGACATTAGCGTAGAAGACAAAATTACCTTCACGAGGACGTGGGTGCATTGGAGGCGGGTGTCGGAGGTCGTCTAGCTTCTTGCACAGGGTTAAGAACTTATGTTCTTTGAAGGATTGCAGTCTAACTTCAACTTCCTCGATGAGAGGCATCAGAATATCAGGTGGAATGATGGATGACAAGTGGAGGTGCGGGCGGAATACCTCTTGGTTGAGACGATGTTTCTTAAAAACTAAGGTAGTGATCACATGGCTTACCCAGGTCCTAACGACGACGGTCCGTGCGGCTTGGGCGGCGGCGGATTTATTCCGGACGATGACGTGGGCATACTTGGGTTCTATGCGTTTACACCCTTTTTATTCTATTGTCAATTATAATTCAAAAATCTGTGCTTTTTCTATTTATCCTGTTGGCCATTATTTCCTCTTTAATTCTTTTGTATCCTATTGGTTCAGGTATATGCATAATTTGTACCACTGTTCTGTATATAAAGGCTTGCATGCCTCCTTACGACCAACGTTGCTTTCCTTTGTGAAACTCATCTCAAACCAAGCCAAGACTTCAAGCTACCTGGCTATTGTGTGTACCGTAAGGATCGAATGGCTTCAAATGCTGCAAGATGTGCTTCTGGGGGCGCTGCGATCATCATTAAGAAGGGAATTCAACACCAAGAATTAGTCTCCAAGTCTTATGCAGGTATGGAATCGGCCTCCATCATTATCAATGACGTCTCCTGTGGTGAAGTGAAGTTCGTGGTGTTCTACAATTCACCTAAACATTATCTTGACATTAATGAGCTTGATGAACTATTCAGTGGTGACACTCCAGTCGTCCTAGCTGGTGACCTAAATGCCAAACACCCAAGCTGGAACTCCAGAACGCAAAATTACAACGGCATGATTCTCTATAGGTACATACAAGGTAGAGATGATATCATCGCTGCTGAACCTGTGGAGGACACCTACTACTGCGACCACTCCCCTAGTAGTGACGTTTTGGACATCTCGCTCTTGAAGGGTTTCTTCAAACCGTACAATATCTTCACGATTGATGACCTTTCTTCTGACCACAAGCCTGTGGCGTTGAACTTTGACAATGTCGACATAAATTTCCAAGAGGAACTGACACATCATCAAGACTGGAAGCTCTACAAACATATTCTTAAGGAATATGGCTGCCATCCCGACGTTGCTTACTGTACAGAGGACATCAATCAACGTGTTGAAGACATCACCAAATGTATTAACAGTGCCATAGAAACTAGTCAGTATCCATCAGAGAATAAACCTCCTCACCGAATCCAACTCACTCCTGGAATCCAACGCCTAATTTCTGAAAGAAACAGGACCCGTAGACTATGGCAACGCTATCGTGAACCTTGACTCAAAACCAAGTATAACAGGCTAGTACGAAGAGTCCAAGAAGATATAAAAGAGCTTCGCGACGCTAGATGGAATGAAAAACTCAAAAGCTTGTCGGCTCGCGACAATTCTATTTGGAGTATGGTCAGAGCTTTACAGAAGAGGAAGAATGATACGCTTCCTCCACTACGTACTCCACAAGGTGACTATGTCCAAACTGATCAGGACAACGCCCAAGTCATTGCAGATTCACTGGAAATGCAGTTTGTTACTCCTACCAACGATAAGCCCGAGAGCCAAACCATGTCTCAGCGTGCGGAAGAAGGTATTGTCAACTTTGATGAAGTCCCGCAGCATTTAACGAAGTACAATATCGAGGCTGGAGAGATCGCCAACATCATAAGTAAACTGAAAAAAAAGAAGGCTCCAGGAAAAGACAAGGTGAGTAATAACGCCCTTATGAATCTCCCAAAGAACTTTATTGACTTTCTCACCAATATTATTAGCGACTGCTGGAAATTTTCTTATTTCCCTGTGGCTTGGAAGAAATCTATTGTGTTGAGTATCCCCAAGCAGGGGCAAAATCCTGCAATTCCGGCGAGTTACCCACCTATTAGCCTGCTACCCACGATGTCCAAGGTGTTGGAGAGAACGATCCTCGTCAGATTCCAAGATCACTGTCTAGCAAATGACCTTTTTCGGGAAGAGCAGTTTGGCTTTCGTGCTGCCCACTCTTGTCCGATGCAGATATGGAGGTTCGTTGAAGACCTGAGCACCCCCCCTGAACCTATCCAGGTACTGTGGGGTGGTATTTCTCTATGTCAGTAAAGCTTTTGACCCTGTGTGGCATGAGGGCCTTGTCTACAAAATGATCAGAGACGGGTTCCCTGCCGATTTGATTCTGATAGTGAAATCCTTTCTTGACGGAAGATCCTATCAAGCCAAAGTTAGGTTCTGTCCTCGGGCCTGTGCTATTTAATTACTTTGTACATGATTTCCCGAAACCCGATAATTGTAATCTGTATTTTTATGCGGATGACACTGCCATTATGACATGGGCAAACCAGCCGGCTTACGTTATCACTCGGCTGCAGTGCGCCTTGAAGCAGTTCGAAGACTGGTTTACCTGCTGGAAGTTGAACCTTAACGTCGGAAAGTGCAAGGCTTTGTACCTCAATAGGAAGCTCAAGCATCCCCCAGATTCTCTTGTTCTGTTCAATAAGAAACTGGACTGGGTGGACAACTACAAGTATCTGGGAGTTATCATTGACTCAAGACTCTCATGGAACCAGCATATGTCCTATGCACTGAACAAAGCGAAGAGGGCTAAGTACAGTATGATAGCTCTCATGGGTCGCAACAGCGCCCTCAGCATTGACAACAAGCTACTTCTGTACAAATCGATTATCCGGACCATATTCCTGTATGGCATGCCTGCGTGGGCGACTATCTGTAAAACCAGATGGAGAGAACTACAGTCATTCCAGAATGTTACCCTGAGGACCATTGCCCAGCTGGACAGAAGGACGGTGAAAAACCAATCCATCCACTTGGATTTAAACATGGCCCATATTGGAAAGTTTATACAGGATCTCCTTTTGATTATGATACAGAAGATGAAGACCCACGACAATAAGCTTGTGAAAGGGATACTGAAGAACTCAATGAATATGAACTGGCATACGAAGTATTGTAAACCGAGGCACGTTCTTGACATCAATTTTGAAGATATTAGCAACGTCGCTTTCCTAGACTACTGGAAGATGTGATAATCTTATTGCTCCTTGTATTTTTTTTATTTCGTTTGTTTTTTATTTTGACAATCGTCAATCTTATTTTCTTTTTTGTATAATATGGAAGACCGCTTGGGTTGGTTAGGCTACTTGACTATCTCAGTGCATTTCATTTGGAGTTTATTCTGGTTGGATGAGCTTTGTGAAAGCGCTGCTTTCGTCCCATCCTAACAAATGTACACTTTACTGTTCGATTGTCGATTGTCTTGCTGTATATATCCTTGTCAAAGCCGGGAATAAATCGCGAAACTAGTTGGAACTCCTGATGTCCCTCTGCTATACTGTAAGGCCATCACCTGTTTAACCAAAAATAAACCATTAAGGAATGACATAACCAAGTACCGAAAGGTTAAACTAAACCATTCGCGGAACTATATTTTTAAACGGCCCTATGTTAACATTGGAAGTTTCTAATGGACCATTATGATACCATTAAACCACGTACCTTTGAAGTAATTTCAACTATCTTTAATTTTACGTTATATTCATTCATGACACATCATTCCAAGTTGTTTGATATATTACATGCCATATTTTAGCATTGCAGTTTCAATGAACCATAATGGTTCCACTAAAACAGGATGGTTCCACTAACCAGTTTCCTTGAAACCAATTTCGATTATCGTTAATTTTACGTTATATTCATTTATGACACATCACTCCAAATCGTTTGATATATTACATTACATATTTTAGCATTGAAAGTTCCAATGAACCATATTAGTTCTACTAAACCAGGTTCCTGGAAAACAATTTGGATTATCATTAATTTTACGTTATATTCCTTCATGACACCTCCTTCCAAGTCGTTTGATATATAACATGCCATATTTTAGCATTGCAAGTTCCAATGAACCATAATGGTTCCACTAAACCAGGTTCCTGGAAACCAATTTCGACTATCGCTAACTTTACGTTATATTCATTAATGA
>JAHWFO010030526.1:247416-266241 GCA_023313115.1 Rhysida immarginata | reverse complement strand
GACAAACTAATGAATCATGATAATGGACCTTTAGATTTAACAGTATGGAAACCCATATTAAACTTTGTAAAATAACTATATTCCAATTCTGATCCAGGAGGAACTTAGCTCTCTACTAAGTCCGCGGTTTTAGAGCCAATCAGATTCTAGTTTGGTTGTTAGACTTTTAAATTTTGAAAATCTCTCTGATTGGTTTATTTCTCTTATAAATACTTGTACAAATTGTGTTGTTATTTGATTCATACTGAAGATGGCTACTTGGTAGCCGAAATGTATACATCTATGAGGATTAAAATCTCTTTTTGTGGAAAAGTGGTATCCGCCCTTCATCTGTGCACAAGTATCCACAGTTCGACAAGGTCAGTTAATTATATTGTTTATATAATTTTAGCTATCACCAGACGCTTTAGACTCAAGTTTTTCAATTCATCGCCGATTCTTCTAGTTACTTGCTTACTATTTCCTCAATATAGCATGGAAATAAAGGAGTGCTTCCTCTGTCGTCTTTCCACTCTTTCCAGTTGCTGATCATTTTTGTTGACCACTTTGATAACTAAAATGGAGGGATTTGTTGACCACTTTGACAATAGATTTTTGGTACGATTGGAGGATATCAGTAGGGATGACAATGAGATCATTAGAAACGAAATACGTATTAAAGATTTTCAAGAAATTGCTAAGTAATAAGAACTCTCTTTTCTAAGTAAAGCCTGACTAAAAGGAATTCTATGCATGGTTACAAATTGAAACTTATCTATATTGCACAAACTTTGCCTTGCATTGATGGTCATGAGATATATATTGTTGATCCTTGCTTAGTGTTGGTGCATTGCGTGTTGACACCATTGTTGATACCTATTGTTGCACACACTTTTTCTTGCATTGTTGGACATGAGATATATATTGTTGATCCTTGCATAGTGTAGGTGCATTGCGTGTTGATAATATTGTTGATAAGCATTGTTGCACAAACTCTGCCTTGCACTGTTGGCCATGAGATATTTCTCATTAATATGCCTTGTTATAATCATGAATATCGATTTTTATCAATAATTATTATTTTTTCGAAATCTGAAGTAGACAGTGACCTTCCTCATGCTTTGAAGGTCAAGTATGCAAAATTTCACCAAGATTGGAATAAAACTGAAGATATGTATAAAAAACAAACAAACCCACTCACAACCAAACATCTGTGTTTATATATATAGACTAGCAGAGGTACCCGGCGTTGCCCGGGATAATTACACTTGTAGGTAAACAAAACGTTTTCAAAAAATTAAATTATAACTCCCAATTTGTTAAATAATAACTCAATCAATACAACACAGAGCAAAGAGACTATCCATTCTACGAAAAATACGAAAAACAGGAATTCTAAGTGATATAACGGGACTTTATCTAAACTCTTCTTGACTTGCCTCACAACTGAGGGGCATCTTCAGATACTTTCGACTCAAGTTCTTCTTGCCTTGACTTTTTACCCTCCTGCTTTATTCGAAACTCCCGTTGTTCAGATGTTTCAAATGCCTGTATAGCTTTTTCTGTTTTAGTACCAGAGTTTCTCTGACCAATATTCATTCTTTCTCTTTCATTTCCAGACACATAAATTTTGCCAGTCGTCTGGACGTTTGATAGGGAACTCAAGGGAGACACGCGTGACTGCTTTGCCTCATTAATCATCGCATTATCAGCAGCTCAGTTTCCAATATATACACACTCCCACAGAATATAGTCAAAATGTATTTTTATGAAATGTTTGGATCTGATGTGCCAACAAATAAGCTAGGTGATAACCCCTGCGTGGCTCGGACTTCTTTTTGGATTAAATTTTTCAATATCTTAAAAATAAACATTAGAAAACGCTTAGAATTAATACAGTCAAAATTCTTAATGAAAATTCGAAAAAAAATTTGGAAAAGCTCACAATGGCTGGACATCTCCAATGATGCCACTGTTGTCTAAATAATTTCTTACTCACGTAATCTTACTTTAGATGTACACTTGATGTTGTTGCAATTCCCACTCTTCTCTCGATGTCTTGAAGCAAAACTTGGCCATTCATCACCTTGTGTAGTCTAGCGGTTACTGATTCTTCTATTTATTGTTTATCATTTGCTTAATACAGCATAGAGGTAAAGGAGTGTTTTTACTCTGTTGTCTTTCCACTCTTTCTCAATAATCTGCTAACTCTCTATTATCTCCAGTTACTGAACATTTTTGAAGATTTCGAAGAAATTTTTAAGTACTAAGAACTCTCTTTTCTAAGAAAACCCTGAATAATAAGAATTCTATGCACTGTTACAAATTGAAACTTATCTACATTACACAAACTTTGCCTTGCATTGTTTGTCGTGCATATGTATTGTTGATACCTATTGTTGCACAACTTTTCCTTGCATTGTTGGTCATGAGGTATATATTGTTGTCCGTGCAGAGTGTTTGTGAATTGCGTGTTGATACTATTGTTGATACCTATTGTTGCACAAACTTTGCCTTGCATTGTTGGTCATGAGATATTTCTCATTGCCTTGCCATAACCATGATTATCGATATTTTATCAATAATTATTATTTTTTCGAAATCCGAGTTAGACAGTGACCTTCCTCATGGTCTGAAGGTCAAGTATGCAAAATTTCATCAAGATCGGAATAAGACTGTAAATTTGTATAAGAAACAAACTCACCCACAAACCCAGAAACAACCTTCTTTATATATATAGACAGACTAGCAAAGGTACCCGGCTTTGACCTGGATAATTACACTTGTAGGTTAACAGAACAATCTCAAAAAATAAATTAACTTTTGCAATATCTTAAAAATAAACACATGAAAATGCTTAGAATTAATGCAGTAAAAATTCTTAATGAAAATTCGAAAAAAAAAATTTGAAAGGCTCAGTATGGATGGATGCCAATGCTAGTCTAAATACTTTCTTATTCACGTAATCTTATTTTAAATGTACACTTGATGTTGTTGCCGTTGCCTTTCTTCGCTCGATGTCTTGAAGCAAAACTTGGCCATTCATCTCTTTGTGTAGTCTAGCGGTCGCCGATTCTTCCATTTACTTGCTTCCCATTTCCTAAATACAACACGGAGCTAAAGGAGTGCTTCCTCTGTCGTCTTTCCACTCTTTCTCAATAGTATGCTAACTCTGCATTATCTCCAGTTACTGATCATTTTTAAAGATTTTCAAGAAATTGTTAAGTAATAAGAACTCTCTTTTCTAAGAAAAGCCTGAATAACAGGAATTCTATGCATTGTCATAAATTGAAATTTATCCAAATTATATGATCATTTCATGTTCTTTGTTATAATTCTTGGAAAGGATTGCTTTATCAATGCATCATTTTGTGCTCATTGTTATTGGTGAATTGCGCGTTGATACCATTGTTGATGCGAACACGACGGGCCTATTGTTACACAAACTTTGCCTTGATTGTTTCTCATCAGATATACAAGGTCTTTATAATTAAAGCTCCATTTTGACATGGCCATGAAAATAACTACTGGACCAATAGCTATAATACTTGGTAATATTATACAAGAGGGCATGGGAAGTTCACACCCACCAAAAAAATTAGTTCAATAGGTCACCGCCAGCATGGAATGGCGCTCTATGCAATATTCGTATACGAAATTAGACACGAAGACACAGGTTAACAAGTCTTTAATCGTTACTAAAATTAGTTACATGTTGAATGTGGCCTCCACCAATTACTGAAAACAGGTTACACCGGATTACTGCGTTCTCAACTGTAGCGTGTAGCATATTAGGAGGAATGTTGCGCACCTGTCGGCTTATCGCATCTTTCAGTTCTGCCAAATTCCTGATGTTATCACCATAAACAGTGGTTTTGAGGTAACCCCAGAGCCAAAAGTCACAGGGGTTGATATTGGTGACCGGGGTGGCCAAGAAAGGGGGACGTTTCGGCCTACTATCCGTTCATCTGTGAAATGTTGCTGAAGTAACTGTTTGACACATGTACCAGTATGAGGTGGAGCCCCATCCTGCATAAAAATCGTTGTGTCTAAAATGCCACGTTGCTGAAGTTCTGGTATCACAAAACTTCTTAGCATCGATGTCATGCAAGCAGCCGTCACAGTGCATGTCACGAGTCCATATCTCGACTGCTCTTCAAAAAAATACGGTCCAATTATGACATTTGCTCTCACACCACACAACATGGTAACTTTAGGAGAATGCAATGGAATTTGGTGGAGAACATGAGGGGGACTGGTGGCCCAAATCCTGCAGTTATGGGTGTTGACATCTCCATTCAGGTAAAAATGGGCTTCGTTCGTCCACAAAATGTTTCATGGCCAATGCTCGTCCACCTCCATCCGTGCAAGGAATTCCAATGCAAAGGTTTCTCTACGAGGAAGATCGTTAGGTTCGAGTTGTTGGATAAGGTGGATTTTGTATGGGTAGTACCGCAACACTTTACGTACGATCTTGTACACCGTACTCAGTGGTAAGTCCATTCGACGTGCTGCACGCCCCTTGTGAGGTGTCCATTTTTGCTTCCTCTACGGCTACTGAAACAGCCTCCACGGTTGCCTCAGAGACGGGTTTCCTTCCTCGGTCAGGCGCTACCTATAACAAACCTGTGGCTTCAAACTTTGTCATCATCATCTTCAGACTCTGCGGTATCATTGGCCTCCGACGTACATGTATTCGTCGAACGGTACGATAGTATTGCAAAGCCTGCCGTACATTGCATTCATAATATTTAACGAGAAACGAACGGTCTTGCATGGTAACAGGCATCATCGAGTAGTAACAAATGAGACATACTGACAACGAGGCCCCCTTTCTTATTTCTGAAAACCAAATGACTTGTAAAGCGCATGTGCATAAAGCACATTGTTAACCTGTGTCTTCGTGTCTAATTTCGTATACGAATATTGCATAGAGCGTCATTCCATGTAGGTGGTGACCTTTTGAACTAATTTTTTTTGGTGGGTATGAACTTCCCATGCCATCTTGTATAATATTACCAAGTATTATAGCTTTTGGTCCAGTAGTTTTTTTTTATAGCCATGTCAAAATGGAACTTTAATTATAAAGACCTTGTATATTGTTGGTCCATGCAGAGTGTTTGTGAATTACGTGCTGATACCAATGTTGACACCTATTGTTGTACAAACTTTGCTTTGCATTGTTGGTCATAAGATATTTCTCATTAATATGCCTTGCCATTACCATGAATATCGATTTTTTTCGATATTTATTGTTTTACCGAAACCTGAGGTAGACAGTGACCTTCCTCATGCTTTGAAGGTAAAGTATGCAAAATTTTATCAAGATCGGAATAAAACTGTAGATTTGTATAAAAAACAACCCACAAACATCCTTCTGTGTATATATAGAGAAATAGACTAGCAGAGGTACCCGGCGTTGCCCGGGATAATTACACTTGTAGGTAAAGAGAACAATCTCAAAAAATTAAGTTATAACTCCCAATTGGTTAAATAATAAGTCAATAAATACAACACAGAGCACAGGGACTATCAATTTTACGAAAAATACGAAAAAAGGAATTCTAGGTAGAAGCCCTTATACCCTCTTGCTCTGTTCGAAATTCCCGTTGTTCAGATGTTTCCAATGCCCGTGTAGCTTTTTCTGTTTTAGTTGCAGAGTTTCTCTAACCAATACTCGTTCTTTCTCTTTCCTTTCCAGATACATAAATTTTTGCCAGTCGTCTGGACGTTTGATAGGGAGCTCAAGGGAGACACGTGTGACTCTTTTGCGTCACCAATAGACGCTGCGTTATTAATGTTTTGTCACTGCATCATCATTTTATGCAATTATTATTAATTCATGGAAACGAACATTCAATCATCGCATTATCAGCATCTCAGTTACCAAAATATACACATTCCCAGAGAATATAGCCAAAATGTATTTTTATGAAATGTTTGGATCTGATGTACTACCAAATAAGCTAGGTGATAACCCCTGCGTGGCTTGGACTCTTTTTTTTGATTATATTTTGCAATATCTTAAAAATAAACACATGAAAACGCTTAGAAATAATACACTAAAAATTCTTAATGAAATTTCGGAAAAAAAATTAGTAAAGGCTTACAATGGATGGACCTCTCCAAGGATGCCACTGCTAGTCTAAATAATTTCTTATTCACGTAATCTTACTTCAGACGTATATAATTGATATTGTTGCAATTCCCTTTCTTCTCTCGATATCTTGAAGCCAAACTTGGCCATTCATCACTTTATGTAGTCTAGCATGTAGTTTATTTACTTGCTTGCCATTTGCTCAATACAGCACGGAGCTAAAGGACTGCTTCCTCTGTAGTCTGTCCACTCTTTCTCAATAGTCTGCTAACTCTCCATTATCTCCAGTTACTGATCATTTTTAAAGATTTTCAAGAAATTGTTAAGTACTAAGAACTCTCTTTTCTAAGAAAAGCCTGTATAACAGGAAGTCTATGCATTGTTACAAATTGAAATTTCTCTGTACTTCACAAACTTTGCCTTGCATTGCTGGTCATGAGATATATATTGTTGATCCTTGCATAGTGTTCGTGCATTGCGTGTGATACCTATTCTTGCACAATTTTGCCTTGCATTGTTGGTCATGAGATATTTCACATGAATATGCCTTGCCATAACCATAAATATCGATTTTTTATCAATAATTAATATTTTTTCGAAATCTGAGGTAGACAGTGACCTTCCTCATAATTTGATGGTCAAGTATGCAAAATTTCATCAATATTTTGAATAAAACTGTAGATTTGTATAAGAAACAAACAAACACACCCACAACCCCACCCACAAACAGCCTTCTTTATATACCGGGTGGGCAAGAAATAACGTGAGGTGTTCAGAGCTCACTAGCGGGAATTATATTAAGCCAAATGCAGTACATTTTGGTGTATATACTTAGTGGAACATGCAGTTTCGATTTCTGCAAAAAAATAGTAGTACCAAAAGTCGCCATAGGGGGCGCTTATTTCAAGAAAACAATGAATACATTTGCATAAACGCGTTCCATGTTGAGCAATCATGACAATAAAAGGCAAGGCTGAGGATTTCCCATTATTCACGAACGAATGGCCGGACGATGACGCTTACTCTGCCTAATCGGGCGTTATGAGTCAAGTTGTTTTATCAGAAGAGCGACAATGAAAGTGCTGCCCTTCGTGAATTTCGGCAATTGAAAACGTTACGAAGAGGACTGATGAGCAAAACTAACTTACGGAAAATGATTGAACGATTTGAATCTACCGGAACTATAGGAGTGCAACCAGGCCGGGGACGCAAACGAACTGACTTTTCGTTGAGATTTTTAGCACGTATGGAAGTGGATGATGCATGGCCATGGCAAATTTTATGGAGTGATAGGGCACATTTTTATTTGAATGGTGATATCAATACCCACAACTGCCGTATTTGGGCTGCATCAAATCCACAAGTGTGTCTGCCAACTCCTATGCATTCACCGAAACTAACAGTATGGTGCGACTTTATTGCTTTTTCATCATCGGCCCGTACTTTTTTGAAGATATCCGTCCCCGTGGACCAGTGACTTGTTCCGTCAATTCTGCCAGGTATGCTGATATGCTTGAGAATTTTGTGATACTACGATTGCATGAAAAGGGTTGTCTGGATTCTATCATTTTTATGCAGGACGGTGCGCCACCGCACATCGGACGTCAGGTGCAGCAGATCTTGCGAGAACGTTTTTCAGACAACAGAATAATTAGTCGTGCATTTCCCATGGTATGGCCACCCAGGTCGCCTGATCTCAACCCTTGTGATTTTTGGTTATGGGGATATTTGAAAAGCCTTGTGTATCAAGAACATGTTCCTGACCTCTCAACCTTAAAGGATCAAATAACGTTACATATCAGAGTAATTAATGCAGATATGCTGCGATCTGCCGTAGAAAATGTCGTGTACCGCTTGCAGCTATTGGAACAGCACTCTGGTGGTCACATTGAAACACATTTGTAATTAAAAATAAAACATTGTTTATTGTTGTTACTAAAGTTGGTTTGCACGGTATTTGTTCATTTGACAATTAGGTATTCATTGTTTTCTTGAAATAAGCACCCCCTATGGCGACTTTTGGTACTATTTTTTTTCTTGTGCAGAAATCGAAACTGCATGGTCCACTAAGTATATACACCAAAATGTACTGCATTTGGCCTAATAGAATTCCCGCTAGCGAGCTCTGAACACCTCACGTTATTTCTTGCTCACCCGGTATATAGAAAAACTAGCTGATCTACCCGGCGTTGCCCGGGATAATTATAGTTATAGGTCAGCAGAACAACCTCAAGAAGGATGTTGATTTGCTTCAGTTAAACACATGTAATTGTTTCGGGTATATAATAAAGACTGTTATGGTTTCTATTGCCCGGATTCGCCAGCCGAGTTTCGAATGCGCTCTCCAGACAATTTTATTTATATCCCTGCTTTTGCTCCAAAGCTGGACGGTACACTATGTTTTTTGTTTGTCCGTCCGGGGCGTAAACAAACAACTTATTTGGGGTGCCGACTCTTGAGCAAGCTACATATAATTGCCCGTGTGAAAAACATGGCGTTTCGAAGTTAATGCCTGCCACACCAAGCGATTGCCCCTGGGCCTTGTTTATACTCATAGCGAATGAAAGCCGTATGGGAAACTGCAATCGCTTGTAATGGAAGGGCATATTTGTATACTGGGTATTAATGGAATGTGAGGAATGAATACGTCTTCACTTGCGGCATTCCCCGTGATGATCGTGGCCTCTATTACGTTCGGCAATAGGTTCTTCACGGTTAGTCTTGTTCCATTGCACAGCCTTGGTGGGTCGAGGTTACGTAATAGCATGATAGGGGATCCTTTTTTTAAAGTGAGCTTATGTGGCAGCATTCTTGGGGGTTCAAGGGAATTTAAAAATTCTGTAAGATAATGCACAGCTTGCTCCATGTCCATTACTGTATCAATGGATGAAAAGATGGCGGAGTTGCCGGGGAGCATTTCCTGAATAAGATCGTTAACATATTTAACGCTGTCGTTTTTTGGAGCTAAAATGGCCCTTTCGCACAACCATCGATGCGATTTGTAATTTTCTTGTATATCTGGAAACACTTTAGTTATCAGCTCGTCGAGTGAAGAGACCATATTGCAGAAATTTGAGGGAAACGAAATTAGACCGGTAATGGGGACGACAGGAACTTCTCCATTGGCGATTAACAGCAATTGCTGTGAAAACTGTTCTGCACTTGTTTCTCCTCGTAAATGAACCCTCATATTCGTCTGGAGATCCAGTTTGCGCACTTGCCTCCATAAGGTCGAGGACTTAAGACAGGCGTGAATTTCATCGGCTGGCGTAGAGCGTGGAATCACAGGTAGGGTTTGTCTAAAATCTCCTGCCAGGAGGACAACAGTACCGCCCATCAGCCGCCCATTTCCCCGTATTTCTTGCAAAGTGCGATCAAGCGCTTCTAGTGCTTTTTTGTGGGCCATGGTGCATTCGTCCCAAACGGTTAGCTTGCAGTGCTTGAGCACTTGTGCCTGACTGAAGCCTTTGCTTATGTTGCAAATGGGCCGTTCTGAAAGCTGCAGATTCAATGGTAGCTTCAGAGCTGAATTCGCTGTTCGACCACCAACTAACAGTGTAGACGCTATAGCCAAAGCAATTTCATTACTTTGGCGAATCTCAGCCAGCAAAATATTTATCAGAAATGTTTTTCCAGTTCCCCCGGGTGCATCAAGGAAACAAATGCCACCATTTCCTTCCTGAATGAGACTTAACACAGCGTCATAGGATTGCTTCTAGTCTGAGACTAATAGGGGTCTATTTTTTCAAGAAAAAGCTGGAGACCATTAATGTCATAGTTCCTTTCCTTCCAAAAATCAGTATCTAGGACCTATTGACCATTTCGATTCCGCACCTCTAGCCCAAGCTGCAAGAGAGTTTTGCCGTTAATAGAGATATATTTGTCCTCAAGAAGTATTACCGCTTGTTTCATTATTCCCGCTGTATAACTTGAGTTAATGATAGCTCTTTGCGCCTCTCTGAGAATGTCTTCACTTATATTTTCTTTATATTTATCCCAAAGGGGCTGTGGATATGATGGAGCGCACGTCGTGAATATAATGGCAAAAAGACTCCTGAGTTGCTTTGGGAAACACGTGGCAGATGCCTCTGCCAATGGCGTGTCCCAGTGTTGATCGTTTTCAAGCAATCCCTGTTTCTGACATGATTCTCTATAGCTTTCACACACGTGTCCCTCGAAGGTTTTAAGATCATTAAATGATGTCGGTCCTCGCACAACGTGAAGCAACATTCTCAGGTAGTAGTACTCAGCATTGCTGGGATGAACAGTGTAGACACGGCCATTGGCGTCAGTTGCGCATATGTCGGTTTGACCTGGAACTTGGGCTCCCTTGTTCCTCCTGCAGAAAATTTTGCGTTGCGCGTTCCAGGTGTAGTATTTTGGTACATCGACATAGAGTAATGTTTTTGCAAATGGATCTTGCTGGCACAACTGGAAAAACGCTGTTAATGTTGTGTTTGGAGGCATTTCCACTCTCTCTTGAGCATTCTTTTACGTAAAGTATACTCTCTGTCCGTTCTCTAAGTGAACGCTTAAATGGACAACCGTTGGGCATCGTTCGTGGATTTGAAAATTTAAGAGGCGCCAAATAGCCTCATTACTGCTAATATATCTCCCCAATTGGTACTGAGTCACTTCATCCACCGCATTTTCATTACCTAACCCGAAAACGGCAATGTCACTGCCTTTAGTGACGTATTTGCAAGTGTACTTAATTGATTTAACAGAGTGGCAGTGTTCGACTTTGATGTGTGCTCGAAACATTTTTGTAAGAAGAGGGGAATAAGGCACAACCCACCTGTTATCAATTTGGATATCTCTGTTTTGGTTGTTAACCTTAACTGTAACAGTCGCTGTGAAACCCCCATTTTCAGGTTTCCGTCTTCTGTATAAAGGGTAACCATCGTTGGCTGATTGTGTCTCATCAATGAACTGTCGTGGATAGTTCTTAGTACATTTGCCATCTTTCATGCACGGTGCCTTATGGTTTAAAGGTCCGCACGGCCCATGGATCATGTTCTTTGACACTACTTCGAATAGCAGTGATTCCTTTTGAAGATCTGGCAGCTCAGCAGAAATTATGTCATCTATTTCAGTCGGTCGGATTTTTTCTTTAAGCCATACCAACATGTGTGCATGTGGAAGACCTCGCTTTTGCCATTCGACCGAATACATCCAACAGCGGGTTTCTCCAAATATATGGCTTTTCGTAATAACATCAGTAAATTTGATTAATTTTTGCTTAAATACTCTCGCTGTTAAATCATGACGATCAATTGGTGATTGGCGTTCCAAAAGCTCAACTATAATCTCTAGCCACTTAGGGTTGCACGTAATGGTTACAAAAAGATTCGGACGGCCATGATTGCGGACATAGGACATAGCGTCTTGAGCATATTCGTGCATGTGTCTCGGACTGCCAGTGAACGTACCCGATAATATTACCATCCTTCCTATATCAGCGACATTTCGGTCATTAGCCACAGCATCCCGTAGATGAAAGAAGCCGTGGTTTGAGGATCCCTCTCTCAGCATAATGCGGTATGCATAAAACTCAATAGAAGATACTTTTTTGCGTCGTATTTCCTGTGAGAGGATCGATTTGTTTTATGTTAAAGTGGTAACCATCCTCGCCATCAAAGAAGATAAGAGGATACTGCAGAGCATCATATGAACGGTGTGTTTCTGAAATCCTCGGCAAATTTTCACTTCGTCTCTGAACAAGTATGTCACGGCTATCGTAATCTTAAATATCAACCATGACTATGGCTACATCGTTAATGGTTGAGGCGTTAAATCGCCGTTCATGTTCACCAGATGGCCTCTTGTCTACCCGTATGACTACTTTGTACTCGTCTGTAGGCATCCTTTCTAATGCTGTTTTAAACATTTTTACCAGGTGGTTATGCGAATGAAATAGTCTCTGCAGACTTAAAACGATGTCTTGTCGCACGCCAGATATATTAGCACATCGTTGATCAGCCTCTAATATTTCATCGCCCATGAAGAAAACGAAGAAATTTTGGATTATCACCTGGAAGGGGAAGAAGTGATCCAGCTCTGTGGTAAATTTGACCCTGAACCTTAAAAGTAGGCATGAATCCACTTTCTTGCACTATTGTTGACGCGCCAAACGATGTCATTTGGAAGCTTGAATTGTATGCCCTTATATTTTTTAGGAAATGTTTGGAATCTGCTGTGTTACCATATAAGTAAGATAACAGTGGTTCTGGAGGCTCTTTAAGTGGCGGCAGCTTCACTTTTCCATTAGAGCAACATATTCCTGGTGTTCCCATTTATATTTCTTTGCCTAACAATGGTTACATACGACATCCATCCTTCCTATTAGGACTTTAGGGTGATTACAGTAATCGTATTCAGAATTGTAATTAAATGCCGCTAATTTTAAATCAGAATGTCGATTCGCCACCCTTAATTCTTCCGTTCTACGTCGAACTCGTTGTACACGTAGCTCTCTTTCCTCCGAAGTTTCCCTTGCCCTTGCCGTTGCAGCTCGCATACGTTCCTGCTGTATACGAAGCTCCCTTTCTTCCGAAGTTTCCCTTGCCCTTGACGTTGCAGCTCGCATACGCTCTTGCTGCAGACGAAGCTCCCGTTGTTCAGGTGTCTCTGACGCCCGGACAGTTTTTTGTCTCTTAGCTGCAGGGTTTCTCTGACCAATGCTCTTTCTTTTCTTTAGTGGCATTACGATAGGTATGAATTAATATGGTTCCTTCGAAAGATTATTAAATAGCACAACACAGATAAATCGTATGCTTTTTTGGTTTGATGATTCGAGTTGATGTATTTTTTAGGTTATGCACTGCTCAAACGTGTCAAACACACACACACACACACACACACACACGCATACACAGAGAAACACACACTTTTCCCAATCGTCTGAACGCTTCTTAAGCCTGTTCACATAATGTGCGTTGTGCGTTGCGTCACCGTTGCGTCGTGCGTTGCGTCACCGTTGCGTCGTGCGTTGCTGCGTCAATTTCGGTTCACATAACTTTTTCCGTGCGTCCGTTGGTCAACGTTCAGGCGAACGTCGTGCGTTCAGTGCGTTGAAAAATTTCAACTTTCGACGCTCAACGTTGGTGTCTATCAGCGTTATCCAATCAGCAGCAAGCACGCTAGCCAATCACGAGAGAGCAGCGTATTCTCACGTGGGGAATCCTCCACGTGCTTTTGGTTTATCACTGTCACTGCACTCCACTTGTCACTGATACATTTACAGGCATATAATAATATAATATAATATCGGCAATGGCAGATTTTGAAGAAAATTTGATTAATGCAGTGTTTTCACGCCCATGTATTTACAATCTAAGAAGTACAGAATATAAAAATTCAGAGTTAAAAGACAAGATGTGGCGAGAAATCGCGAATACATGCAAACGATCAGGTGAATACATTTTTCCATTTCATTTCTGCTAATAATTAAGAAATACTTTCAGTATACTAATTTTGTTATGAATGTTTAGAACACGAATGCAAAACGCGATGGCGTGGCTAACGTGTTCGGTATGTCAAAGAAAAAAGAAAAAACGACAAACGAAGTGGGGAGGCAGCTTCAACTTCGGACGGAGAGAAATGGAAATATTTTTATCTCCTCAGCTTTTTAGACGATTTCGCATCATCTCGGAGGTAAGAATAAATATTATCATTTTTTTTCTTATATACGAGGTTGTAAATGAGATTGTAGTGGTTTTACTTATTGTATGCAATTATTAATGTTTAGAACTTTAAGCAACATGGCTTCACATAGTACTGCCTCCATCGTCAATGAAATCGAGAAAAATACACATGAGGATTCTTTCGTACTTGACGAAACGTATGAAATAGCGAATACTACATTGACTGATGATAATATAGTCATTCTTGACTATCCCCATACCGATGACCATGCAATTGGCATCAGCAACACTGGTGTTACCTTATCAAGCTCGAACTCAGAAGCTTCGCAAGAAAATATGCCAAAGGAATCCTACAATATCACAGGTAATAGTTTTAGTTAATTTTCATTTATTTAATTTTTAGCGAGTAAGAAGAGGAAAAGAGATGTAGACGTGGGTTTTATTGAAGCCTTGCAAGCCTCAACAGATTTATTGAAAAGCACTTCAACTAATCCTCGAAAAAATGACGATGACGAACAATTTCTACTGTCATTGACTCCATATTTCAAAAATATGGAGCCAATGAAAAAACTTAAAATAAGAATGCAAATGATGCAGTTGATTATTGAAGCAAATCATGCAAACTCATGAAAAATACTTGTTATATTAGCTGAAGATTAAAGCAATGCTTAATATAAGTTTACAAAGAATACACGGCCCATTTTGGCTGGAACCCATCTTCAGGGGCATGATAGGATAGTGAAATGAAATTGGAAATGAATAGATTTAAAATTTGAAATTTAAGAGATAATTAGAATTCTTGTGTAAACAATAGTTTTTGTATTAAAATTTGAGAAATGTCATAAAACAATAAAATTTAAGTCACTGTTTATCAACACTAGTATCATTTTCAATAATGCAAATTATTGCTTACACAAGAATTCTAATTACCTATTGTTAACTTTCAAATTTTATATCTATGAATTTCCAATTTCATTTGATTATCTATCATGCCCCTGAAGATGGTTTCCAGCCAAAATGGGCCATGTATTCTTTGTATAGTTTTATATGTATTGTATATTTTATACCTATTAATCAAGATTAATTATTATTATTATTATTATTATTATTATTATTATTATTATTATTATTATTAGTTTATATATTAAGAATTGCTGTACTCTTCATTTAAAAATTTATCTGACATTTAAAAGACTATACATTTGTGATCATATATACATTTTTTATATTTGAAAAACCACTGGTAATAAACAAAAATGTTTTTAAATATGTATTTTTATTTATTATTAACTATTAATGTATGTTAGGTTTCCATATATTTACTGTTGCTATCGGTTACTTGAAGTAAATGCAGAGGTATATTATTATAATGATGGAATTTGAGATAATGTACAGAATAAATGAAATTTTTATATTGTTGGAAATTGTTTGTTGTAGATTATTGCTTATGGAGAACTTTGATTGTATGTTTATAGTTTTTAACTAAGGTGTACATGTCATGTTTAATTTGGGAATTCATTACTTTATACATGTATTTGTGTATATGTTGTTTAGGTATTTCTGTCGCTTCAATTAGGGTGATGAATTCTCTTTTGTGGAGCATAAATTTTGCATGGGACCGTAAAATATGTTATGCATGTATTGTATGAAATCAATTCATGTGAGAACACAAGAGTATACAAGCTAAATTTCAAATCATGTGAAAATGTTTATATCTGTTGCATCACATGCAACTTCAAAACCGTTTATAAAGAACATATAAAGGGCAATAAAATATAAAATACTATATTCTTTGGAGTGGGCGTGTCCAGTTATACTTCCTATTTCAATTGTTAGACATTGTTGCCAAAGTAAAATCATCAATGTCTAACAATTGAAATAAGAAGTTTATCTGGACATGCCCACTCCAACTTTTATTGGACAGAGTATAATATTTTATATTTTATTGCCCCTTATATGTTCTTTATAAAGGGGTTTGAAGTTGCATGTGATGCAACAGATGTAAAAATTTTCACGAGAGTTGCAATTTAACATGTATACTCTTGTGTTCTTACATAAATTGATTTCATACAACACATGCAAAACATATTTTACGGTCCCAGAGATAAGACAGTGCAAAATTTATGCTTCACAAAATTTCATCACCCTAATTGAAGCGATAGAAATAACTAAAAAAACATACACAAATATAAAGTAATGAATTCCTAATTTAAACATGACATATATACCTTAGTTAAAAACTATAAACATACAATAAAAGTTCTCCATAAGCAATATTCTACAACAAACATTTTCCAACAATATAAAAATTTCATTTATTGTGTACATTGTTATCTCTAATTTCATCATATAAGACATGTAAGGCATTAAAATAAATGTTCCTGCTACATGAACCAGGAACATTTATTAAAGTCAATCCAGGGCCCATGTAGCAGGAACATTTATTTTATTGCCTTACGTATTATATGTTGAAATTACAAATATTGTTGGCATCAAATGTATTTCTCCTGCCAAGGCACTTTTCCAACAGAATTGAAATATTCCTTTAGAGTTTCTCTAACAACGGCAGCAGCACGAGCAAAATTGTTAGAGCTGATTTGCTGTAGAGATGTCAAGTTCTGTGTTTCACTTCTCCATGCTCCTTGCACGAACGTCCCAGTACGATCTTCATAATCTACATATCCTGGTGGGCAATATTTCCGGTGATTTAAGGGCATGGACCCTTCCTCAGTTCTTAAAAAGTTGTGCAAGACACAGGCTGATAGTATGAGGTAATCAATTCTCTCTGGTAGAGAATTGATTGGCCTCTGGAAAATCCTCCAGCGAGCATTTAATATGCCGAAGGCATTTTCAACAATGCGCCTAAAAAGAAAAGATAATGAGAAATAATTTCATTGCTCTATTACTTCTATATGTGGATAATACAGGGATTTCTTGTATATACCTTACACGACTTAGTCGATAATTAAAAATTCTTTTATCTGCCGGCAAATTCCTTCCGGGATATGGCCGCATTAAGTTTATTTTCAGTGGGAAGGCTTCATCGGCTACAAAAGTGAATGGGGATAAGGTATTTGTCCCAGGCAATAGGCGAGGTTCTGGTATTCCCAGGCTGTTGCTGTTCAACTTTTCACCAAGAACCGACTCTTGAAAAGTTCTCCCATCACTTTGTCGGCCGTAACTACCCACATCAACAGCAATGAATTTGTAATTGGCATCGCATGTTGCCATTAACACCATGCTGAAGAATCCCTGAAAGGAAGGATTGAAAATAAGAAATTGTTAATATTAACTAGTTTATGGATATAATCAACTTTTTGCTTAAATCCTTTCTTACCTTGTAATTGAACCATTCCGATCCAGAATTTGGAGGAGCTTGTATGGCAATATGTTTGCCATCTATGGCTCCTAGGCAATTTGGAAATTGCCACACTTCAAAGAAATCATCAGCAATTCTTTGTCAGGCTTCTTTATTTGATTCCTAGGAATTTTTTAATTATTTATGTATTAGTTCATATTTTCACATACAATCATGTTCACTGAAATAGAAGAAAATAGAACTTTGGATACCTTCATATAAATAGGCATTAAAATTGCAGTTAATGCCTTACATGTTTCTGCGATAATGGCAGATACTGTACTCTTGCCTAGGCGATAAGACATCGCAATCGTCTGCTGATGATCTCCTGTTGCAAGATACCTAATACAAAAAATTTACAAAAATAAAATCAACTTGATTATCCCATATATGTATATTTTAATAAACTCCATCATCACAGTTTTAATTGTTAATTACAATAAACCTATAAGTAACTGAATAAAATGATTGCAGGGATTTATCTGCTTCTTCAGTACATATAATATATAATTCTTAATTTCATGGTATTTAAGGATTAATATCAGAGTTAAAGAATTTGTTAAAACTTGTAATAAGGAAGTTTAAATTACTTTGTCTGAGAATGTACTTTAATTTCTCATAATACCTCAGTGTCACTGCCAGTTTTTCTTCAGGACTTATTGGTGGTCTACGGCGCAATTTGCTTCTTTTAAGACTTTTTGAAACAAGTCCTAACAATTTATTGAATGTGTGAGGACTCATCCTGAACATTTTAAAAAAATATTCTGGATCCTCACATTTCAACTCCTGAACCTGAATAAAAAGAATTATGCAACAAGCCTGATTAAAAGCACTGTACTTTGTCAGTCTCTGGTTTTTAAACATTATGTTACTTATATTTTATTAGAAATTAAACACACCCCCTAACCTATGCAAAATTCACATTTTCAGCCCATTTCTCCATTCAACTAATTTAACAAACTCATATTATCTTTACTACTAGAACATAAACTTAATTAAAGCGTCTTTTAACATTAATAGTTTATTTAATTTCATAAAACAGTATTAATTGGTTATGTGCATGTATGTATGTTTAGACTCATGAGATCCATGCAATTTTAAATGGGCGTTTTTTAATACCTATTTAAGTATATAGCCAAGGACTAATGCTATTATCTTCGAATAATTATGACATAATTAGGCCTATTTAGAGTTGCTACAGAATCTAGTTTGAATGTATTTCTTTTTTTTTATAAGTGATAATGATTTTAGTTATGATTATAATTATGATTTAAACGGCAGAAGCAAAGAACGTAAATCAGGAAGAAGTGACCGTTGGGGGAAAACATGTAACGCGTGTGACGTCATGTTCACGTCATAAATCAGTGGCGGACTCTAACGGCTAGTGCGTATCATTAAATTCCTCCAAGCATTCTCAATGATAAAAAGTTATATTTTGATAATTTTTTTAGAATTAAACAAATTTTTTAAAAATGTGATAAAATCGTATTTAAATTGTTTGATATTCAACCTCTTATTGTAAAAATTCTCGTTTAACCTGGGAAAAATAAAATATGTATTAAAAAATCATTTTATTGTGCTTTTATTTTGTTCACTGGATAACTTCATCATAAAATATTTGAAATAAAATAATTAATGCATATTTGCTTAGGATAAACTGTGCATATACTTTTACGTAATATTGTATTAATTTATTATAATAATAAATGATAATTTTTTAACAATTTATGATTGTTATTTTTTAA